>NCQV01061364.1:10695-21746 GCA_002740545.1 Lophocereus schottii
ACCTCTCCCAGGAATTCAACAACAAAATCATCCACAGTGAAGCCATCTTTTTTGTTACAGACAACACCAAGCCCCTGTTCAAGATCGAAAGAAAAGCAAGGGGAATCAGTGAGCCTCAATTATGCTGTTTGTATATCGCAAGCAACGAAAAAACTGAATGAAACCACAGGCTAATCAACCAAATCATGACTCGCAGACAAATTGTACCTTTCGGTAAGCAACATAGTTATCCTCAGGGCGGCTGTCGACGGCATTAAGAAGAGCCTCACACAACTTTGCGGTTCTCGTATCATGCTCTTCCTTGGATGTTGCTAGAACTTCTTCTATAACAGGCTTTAAAGGGTATGTCATTGGTGTGCTTCCACTAGCAGTGTAGTGTCTAACTTGTTTATTCAGTACTCTAAGAAGTACATCTTCAATAAAAACATGCTTTTCAGCAGAAGGCCAATCCACATCCTCAGGCATAGAATCAAGAAGAAGATTATGCGTGTAAGGATCAATGCCGTACACCTCTTGCTCTATGACCTCTTCCCCCAGCTGTTTCCGAGGTTTATATTCTTTAACTTCAGGAATCTCCATATCCACCTCCTCAGAACCATTTTTCTGAGCTTTGACTTTATCCTCATAGTCATCAGGTAATGAAACACGCATCTTGCGCTTTACCTCCACCTCATCAGCTACAATGACATAGTGATCAATGACTTCATATTTTCGTGTCACAGGAGGCACAAGGCTGGCCTTTGTCATGCGAGCACCCCATTCACGGTCATCAGGGATCAAGTCAAAGGACTCATCTACTGTTAAATATCCATCCTTCGACTCCAAAGCACCACCTTCTGACCGAAGATCTGAATCACTTTGAGTGTCCGAGACACTTTCAGTGTCACTTTCATCATCATCGGAAGACAATTCAAACTCATCAGATGACGCACTTTCTGAACTGAGTTTCTTATTTGCTTTTGATAAGTTTCTTCTAACCTCTCGGTCAGATGAATATCCCATATGATCACTACCATTAGGAAAAGAAGAACAACCAGCACGGGCCATGTACTTCCTTTCTGTCACTGATTTATTGTACTTCTTGTAACCACAGGAGCCAGTGGAATCATCTCTCAACTTCTTCATCATCTCATCTCTGTCAATAGCTGTCTTGCCATCAAGACAGGTTCCAAGTTTAATAAACAAGGTAATCATATGCTCCATATCACCTCCATCATTTCGATTTTTCATTCTGCATTTGTGCAGGATGTAAGCCATAATGGAATAGTGTACAAAACAGGAAACAATGAGAAACCATTTAAGCAGATCAATAGGACAGCTCTTATTAAAATAAAACATACTGTCAAATTAGTCAATCAATCCATGAAAATATTTTTCGGAACCTATTCTCAAAGCATAACAATGAAAATATAGAATTCGCAAGCCAATATTAATTACACTTTGTCACGTAAGCAATAGGCAAAAAACCAACGATTACAAAAAAGGAACATCATTATGTCAATGCCAGTGCTACTGACTGATCTCTGTTGTTCTTTTCTAACATCTTCTACCGCAGAACCCAATTTTCCCTAGCCTATTGTTCTCTCAAGTGATACTACATTCACCAATTAATGCATAGTTGTTTCAAAAAAAAAAAATTAAAAAACACACATGACAGATGTAATGCTGAAGTGGCACCTCATCCATAGCAGTGAAACATATAGTCAAGAATACACATCATCTGGATTTTGCCCCCCAAAAAAAAAAGATAAAATCAATATTAGTGCTGAACAGCCTCCACTCCCCCTCTCAACCCCCCAAGTGGGAGTGTTGAGGCGATTCATGCTTCATAAGAAATAAACTTGTCATACTTCTAGATTACTTGCCCTTGTCGGATAAAGTTGATGCATGGTCAGATTAATTTAAGCACAATACTCAAGGTCTGCGAACATACAGATTTATATCTGGCACAAAATGGGCAGTAGGAAGAGTGACGGACCAGTTACGCGATTCATGCAATACTTTTAAGGTCTGCGATTCATGCACTTGTGCAGAATGTAAGCCAAAACGGAATAGCGTACAAACCAAGAAACAAAGAGAAACCATTTAAGCAGATCAATAGGACAGCTCTTACTTAAAATAAAACCTGCTGTCAAATTAGTNNNTAAATCCATGAAAGTATTTTTCGGAACCTATCCCCAAAGCATAACAACGAAAATATAGAATTCGCAAGCCAATATCAATTACACTTTGTCAGGTAAGCAATAGGCAAAAAACCAACCATTACAAAAAAGGAACATCATTATGTCAATGCCAGTGCTACTGACTGATCTCTGCTGTTCTTTTCTAACATCTTCTACCGCAGAACCCAATTTTCCCTAGCCTATTGTTCTCTCAAGTGATACTACATTCACCAATTAATGCATAGTTGTTTCAAAAAAAAAATAAAAAACACACATGACAGATGTAATGCAGAAGTAGCACCTCATCCATAGCAGTGAAACATAGAGTCAAGAATACACATCATCCGGATTTTGCCAAAAAAAAAAGATAAAATCAATATTAGTGCCGAACAGCCTCCTTCACTCCCCTCTCAACCCTCCCCCCAGTGGGAGTGTTAAGGCGATTCATGCTTCATAAGAAATAAACTTGTCATACTTCTAGATTACTTGCCCTTGTCGGATAAAGTTGATGCATGGTCAGATTAATTTAAGCACAATACTCTTAAGGTCTGTGTACATACAGATTTATATCTGGCACAGAATGGGAAGTAGGAAGAGTGACAGACTAGTTATGCGAGTGCATGCACACATGTGTGTGTGTGTGTGTGTGTGTGTGTGTGTGTGTGTGTGTGTGAGAGAGAGAGAGAGAGAGAGTACTTTATTGCCTCCCTGCACATTTTAATGATATCTTGTTTAGCAGAATTCAAGCCATGCCGAGCATAATAGCCACTTCTAATTCTGCTTTCTATCTCTGCCACCTACAGAAATAAGATCAACTGATGGGTCAATGGTAAATCCAAGACATACAAAGACATCAAAATAAAAAGGAAGCTCAGAGAAATCACCTTCGGAGCAAAATAATCAGATGTCTTTCCTTTCATTATATCCTTTAAGCTGAGCACAAGAAATTCCTCCATCCTCCTATACCCACTTCCAGCTTTCTTCATAGCCCAATGTCTCATACGTGCATCACGCGCAAGAGCTGATGCAGACTTCCGAGCATCTATAAGTTTTGTACGTTTATATAAGCTCTGCCTAAATGCCTGATTTGCTGCACCTCTTCTGTCAACCATATCAAAATAATCTTTCAGGCCACTAGACTCATCGATGTGACTTCCGTGACACGATTTTGAAGATGACAAAATTGGCTCTGCCATGTGTTTCAAACCCCTAATCTTCATATCAGAATCCTCAACTCTAATACCCTGTGGACTGTGGCCCTTAACCCAAGTAACATGAGGAAACTTGAGGATTAGCTCTTCAAACTGATCGCAACCTCTTATATCAACACATGATATACAAGGAAAAGACTGCAGAAGCTCCTCAAGTACAGCAGAGGAAATAGTAGTACAGCCATCTAAAACCAATGACTTTATAATTTGTTTATTGTAACCATTCTGCACAGGGAAAAATGAAACACAGCAATATAAGGGCGAAGATCGTGATACACGAGCAAACACAAGCAGAGAGCACAAACAAATATGTCTAAAACCCACCAGGATACTTCCAACAACAGAGTCAGTACAGTTGGACCCCATAATCGACAGGTCAACCCGTATGCTCAAACTTTTGTAAAAACCAACTGCCGCTCTCCAGTGTTTGCAAGTCAAAGCAGCAAACACTAGGGATTTGACATCAGCTCTGAGAAAATGAAAGATCCTAGCTAAAATATGACCATCCAGTAGACCCCAGCGCCCCACTTCGTTGTGATAACATTCATTATCTTCTTTGGAGAAGGCAGCGTCACCGCACAAGTCATCAAATGAAGGCTCACTATAAGAGAGAGGTGGCAAGTCTTCAGCCACTTCATACCCTTCTTCAACTCCATCAACTGTTGTGCGATGTCTCTTCCTAGAGTTTATGTCATCCTCATAGAACAAAGACCCATCTTCTGTATAGAGCCAAATCCAAGTCCAAGGAAACAGAAGGACAAAAAAAATTAATATGGAATAGTCAGAATCATGGAATGGAATGAAACCTTGATGCATCAAGGATGTAAAATGATGCATACTGCGGCAAGTAGTAAAGAGGTAAACCGCACAAGCAGCTCTTTTTTTTCATTCCTTTATGCCCAACACCATCATACTTTTAGCTTTACGTTTTCAATGCTACTTCATCTATTTGTATAGAGGAGACCATTAGGATTAAAAAGGTTACTTCCTTAATTATCTCAATCTATAGTTCCAATAATGATACAACAAGAACAACTCCTCACAGTGTCGATCCTGCCTTCACAGGTTTGAGCAGATCTACATTTAGGCAACCTTGCCCTGCAAGGGCAGAGAGGCTACAGGAACAAATCACAAGATGAAGAAATTTGGAAGACTCAATTCAAAACATCAATACAGACTGCTATGCTGTAAAAATTCAAAATTTTGCTCCAACTACATGTTTCAATAATATGTGAAAAAGGAACAAGCACACCCTAGTGAAGCACTACATTAAATATCAAAAGTGACATCCTTCATCTTACAAGGATACTATCCTTTTTTTTTCACAATTACTGTGAAGAGGTTAAGGAACAAGTTGTAATAGGGGCTTGGTGGAAATGGTTCATAATTGCTCAGCGTGAAAGTGGGCAAATAAAACAATCAAATTGAAACAACCTAAAGAGAAAATAGGATACCTAGGTGCAGCAACAAATAGAAAACCAGGACAACCAATTCGCGAGAGACCTATTAAAAAAGGAGGTGTCTCAGAGCTACATATCTATCCAAGCATTGTAAAACATAGGGGCCAATTGACATTGAACAAAGCAAATTCTAGCAATTAGCATGCATTATAATTTCTGACATAGTTAGTCCCCTTTATCACCCATTATCACTCAACACTATCTCTTCACCACTTTTTTCTCTAATAATCTACCGTTTCCATATGGGGCCGACAGGAGAAATGATTCATACCCACCGTCTGCGAAAACAGATGCATTTCAAATCTAGCAGAATATCTGAAAGAATTCTGCAGATATTTAGGTGGACACAAATAGCTCCCATCAAAACAAGACAACGATATAGGACATGGTAAAAGTAAGAACATACCCATGGAAGACTTTTGAAAACAAAGATAGGTTTTACTTGTAGGCTTGTTGAAAACATGCTTCTCCATTTCCTTCTTTGGCTGTCTAGAATTGATCCATGGGTCTAATACCTCATTTATAGCAGCAGCAAATTCACGACTCTTGTAGAATTTCATAACTAATTCATGAAGTTTCCCACGCGTATATCCGATGAATTGTGGGTGCAAGCTATGGAATAAACTAGACGTGGAACTGCTTCCACCATGAGCAGCCAAAGAGGCTTCAGAAGCACCACCAGTTGGTGCAATATTGTCTTCATTGACTTTAGCAATGTCCTGAGAAGCCTCAATCAGAGAGGTAACTGGAACCCAAACTTTGTCAATTTTGCGGAACACACTGCTTTCCTTCTTTAAGTGACCTTCATGTACCATTTTCTGAAGTATGGTGCATGAATATGGTCCATTCTCATAGCCAGTGCCATCAAGGTAGAACCAGTTACCTAAGTGCAACTGTAAGTCGCCCACAGTGCAAAGCCGGTCTTTTGGTTTATTGATGACACTAGATTTCCATGACCCTATAGTGTCCACCCCGTTGAAGCTTTTGGAAGCATCTTCGCTTTTCAACCTTTTCATATCACTTGATGAAGAATGATGCTTGGTCCCCTTCGAAGAATATTTGTCTTTTGTTCTCTGTTTTA
Source organism: Lophocereus schottii (assembly GCA_002740545.1). Taxonomy (NCBI): domain Eukaryota; kingdom Viridiplantae; phylum Streptophyta; class Magnoliopsida; order Caryophyllales; family Cactaceae; genus Lophocereus; species Lophocereus schottii. The sequence continues at coordinate 16,610 of NCQV01061364.1, forward strand.
ACCGAGATTCTGAGACAAAAGGTCCATGATCTTTAACAACACATGCATTGATCCTAATGACTGGCATCACAGTTCCTTTAACTCCCCTTACAATAGGAGGTTTCGATTGAGCTGACTTGTTAAGATTGCAATCAGTCTTCTCATCAGGCCAGGAAATAGCCCAAGATGGAAGATCAAGCCTTTTGCTCTGACAAGGGAAGTACAAATCCTCTTTTCTCTGCCATCTGGGGTCTTCATACCCAGATTTTGGCATCTGGCAGACAGGATAACCATCATTAAGCACAACCTTTTTCCTAAAGGACTTCTCCTGAGCAGCTTCGTCATTCCTTTGCCAGTCCCCACCTTTACATGACCACCGGCTAGAGTACCACTCCGTAAATTCACTGAAGAGATACGCAAATTCCTTATCAAAGCCAGCAATAGAAGTGGATTCAGCAGCATCCTTCACTTCGGTCTCTAGATATCTTGGAATATCCTGCTCTTGATTCTGCTCACAGAGCTCTTCACTGCTGGGACTATCCAGTGCCAAACCTGTATGAATGCAGCATTTGATAATAATTTATTAAGCACCACAATATAGTTTACTCTCAACAGGTAATCTCAAAAATTTTTAAATCTACATGAATAGATCAAGGATAAAGAAGCACAGATGTTGACCACATACGCTCAGTAGTCAGTACACATTGATTGAATGCATTAATTCAGAGGTGAATCAGTTTGACTGACATCAAGAGCAACAGGAAAGTAGCTGTTGCCCCTTATGTCCTAAATTTTGAATCTTACTGGTTGCACAGACTCCTATTTAAGGACAATGTTACCATTAAGCAGTCAACACCACGCTATTAATGAAGATGAAGCCAATGCAAAGCCTAGATTTAGAAATCTAGACTATAATATCATAGAAATCTTGTGTGTTTATCACTTCTAAAATAACGTGTACATATTATTACATAGTATTTTGGAGTACTTAATAAAATTATTTAGGAGTATTTTAGTTAGATTTAGCTAATAAAATTATTGAGTATTTTAGTTAGATTTACCTTCCTACAATATTTAGCACCAAATCCATTTGGCTGTGTACTGTTTTCAAGAATTGTACAGTATCATAGAAATACAGAATGACAGATGGTCATAAGATATGAGATTGACGATCAAACATTGATCAATAATAAAGCCACACCACCATTGATAGACCAGTCCAGGGACCAATCTGAACCAAGTTAATGTGGGCCAAATTATACATAAAGCAGCCAATTCCAGAGTCCACTAGGCTCACCAATTTGAACGGGTCGGGCTGGAATGCACTGAGCCAATGATTGGCCAAGCCAGACAGGTTTCAGTCAAGTAAAAGACAGAGCTAACTTGTTCATTCAGTCAGCGGTATCACATCATAATATGAACTCAGCATGTTATCAGGAGAGGGGGCCCACAGGATCAAGATTAAATAAAATTAATCTATATTTCTACTCTTTTGTCACTTCCCCTTCTTTACAATTTATCTCCAAATCCAAATCCATGAACCTCAGTGTTGCCTTCAGGGAAAGTGCAGAATGTGGCAGATTTAACCCTAACCTGCCCTGGATTATCCTACATTGTAGAAAGGCTATTTCCATTGAACTCCAGATTAGAAACTGATGGCTTCGCACAACTCCATCGAAAAGAAGCTAGGTACAATACGAGCCAACTTACATTGCTGAATATAATCCGGCTGTAGAAGTTCGAAAATGGCTCTTCCAGCTATCAAGCAAGTAGATAACACTTTCCAACTTTGCAGAACAAAATAATTACAGAGGCAGCAATGTCCCCTTCTTGTGTTGGGAGAATACAATTAATAAATTTTTTTTGGTTTTCACATCATACCTACTAATATCTTTATTTATTCCACCTAAAGCTGTGATAGAAAGCATAGAAGGTGAATGTAGGAACTTCTTGTAGGGAACATAGTAGAAAAAGTCCCACCTGTGGCATGGGAAAATTTATGTATGCCCAAGAAAGGTGGGGCTTTAGGGATCAAGAATTGTGCTGTCTGGAATATAGCAGCTGCTGCCAAGAACTTATGGCATAATGGGAAGGATTGTCTTTGGGTGACATGGATTCATGGCATTTATCAAAAAGGAAGAGACTTCTGGGATGCACAGCCTAATAATCTGGTACTGGAGGAAACTCCTAAAGCTCAGAAGCAGATTTGCACAAGCATTTAATGAAGGTTATTGGATCTATGATAAAAATGGAAATTATTCTATTTCCAGTGACTATATCTGGCTACACGGATTACTCAGTAATTACCCAGAAATCAATATTATTTGAGGAAAACTTAATATTCTGAAACATTCCTTCTGTTTTTGGATAGCTTGGTTAGGCAGATTGCCTTAAAAGACGCGATTCAGAGGATAAACATAGCCTTGTCTGATCTGAATCGCCCTTTGTGCTATACCCATCAGGAGGCCCATGACTATATCTTTTACTACTGGTCAGTCAGTTACTCAGTTTTGGAGGCCATTACGACCAAGCACAGCATCACATGCAAGGTGCAGAGACTACGGGGCATGAGGAAGGCATGCCGGAAGTACAGAAATGCTGTGAAGAGAAGGCCTTTAGTTTAATATGGTCTGCAGTGACCCACTCACTTTGGGCTGAGAGAAATTCCAGAGCATTTTGCAAGAAAGAGGCTGCCATTCAGACCATTATTAGAGACTTGTTATTACATTATTAGTAAGAGATTGAGATTTTTTATATACTTGCATTAGAATCAAAAATAGGAAACACAGATTTTGGTTTCACTTTTAACCTGAAGGCTTGACCTCATGAGATCCCTTCACGATTGGTATAAGAAAAAATCTTGATTGGTTTGATAATAGAATATATCTCTTATTACCCAAAATAAAAAAGGAAAGAAAAGGGCAACAACATCGTTTTAGCTTTATTACTAATATTGTTCCTGCATATTAGTAAATTGGCAAATTTTGAAACCTGGTACGAGGAAGTCGATAATATAGGGTAAACAAAAAAGATGGGACTATACACAAGGGTTGGTGCATAGAATTCCCCCAAAGAAAGAACAACATGAACAGTCACCGAAGGCCGCAGCAGATATATTTCTAGAAGGAAACAAAACACAGTAACACTCATCATGAAACACCCAAAAGTGACACAGAAATCTTAAGAAAACAGGGCACACATACGGTTAGGCTCCAAAGAAAATATTTGCAAAAATATGCTCAGTACTTGTTCTTAAATATATGTAATCAGATAGAACATAGTAATAAGGGTCTGTTCTTTCCGTGGGTAAATTGGGGTGGATAAAAGGGTGAAGTGGGTTGAGGTTGGTTGAGGTGGATTGAAATTGGTATTTTTTTTTTTTTTTGAGGTGGGTTGAAGTAGGTTAAAGTGGGCTAAAGTGGATTGGAGCAGGTTGAAGTGCGTTGAAGTTGGTATATTTTTTTGTGGTGGGTTGAAGTGTGTTAAAATAATGAGAATGTAATTATGAAGGGGTGGGTTGAAGTTGGTTAAAATAGGTTAAGGTTGGTTGAGGTAGGTTGAAGTGGGTTGAGGTTGGTACTTTTTTTTTTTCAGATGGGTTGAAATTGATTGAAGTGGGTTGAAGTAGATTGAAATGGGTTGAGGTTGGTAAATCTAAAAGGACCTATGAAAAGAACAGGGCCTAAGGTATTAAATCGGAATAAAAAAAGGAGCAACTATTCTATTAATTCCAAAACTTTCTGCTGTTCCGAACCACTTCATTTGTCATATGGTTGCCTGAAAGATTTTAAGATTTGAAAGTGGTATCAGCATGTAAATTATAATTAAATAACCCTAGAACTAAATTTTCCCGGGGCTAAAAACATTTTTTAACCTATATTTAACCATTCCAAAATAACATATTAACCATTTCTTATGACTCCACCATCTTGACCATCTCTTATGATGATTCCTCCACCATCAACACAAAATATCATGCTCACCCATAACACGGAAAACAGTATCAACATGCTAACAAGCCTCACAAACAAGTCAACGGGTAGTGCTTCTATAATTTGAGTTACTCATTCATTACATTACATTTATATTATTCTTGCACCACAAAAGAATCAGTTGAAGGAACTTGAACCATGTAACTTTAGATTAGTTTAAGAAGCATTTGTCCCATAAAGCACATTAGAAACTCAAGAGATGAATGTTCCCCTTAAAACTTGTTCAAGTGGGTTTCTACTTTTTATTCAGGATCGTGAAAATTGCATGAAGTTTCTTTCATATTTAGATCAAAAATGGTCACATTATTAGTCCCATCTATTTTGCAATGAACAATCGAGACTGGAACCAGGGAAAAATCTTCAAAATTGATCTTAGGCTAAAAATTTGAAGAAAACTGGAAACCCGTAACAATATGAAGTAACCTCCCCAACCTGCAATTGAATATTTACTGTGATTTCAAAATCCTGGACAATTTTGAAGGCAGATATATACAGTGACATGCAGGCAAATCCATGTCTCATAAGTCATAACAAGTTGATAATTTTGGATTTTAAATAATGCCGTTAGCAGGTTACATCATCTGTGACCCATAATTACCAACAATATTGCATAGTCGTCATGCATATAGAAGGGGAAAGTTATTACTGTCGACATACCGAATGAATTATCACCAGGCACATAACATAGGATAATTGTTGGTTCCTTTAGTCTACCCTTACACCAGATGACAAGGAAATGGCTTCCAAATGAGTAGTCCCTGAATTACTGATAATGAAGAGCAGATGTCACCTGGCAGCAATGAAGCCTTTTCCACAGGGTTCCCAGTTGAAACCTTTTCCACAGTGTTCCCAGTCTATCTAATTAGTTGTGAAGTTTCAGGGCTTCAACCATGTATAAGTGGAGTGGCACCCCTATGTTTACCAAAGTTATAAATATCGTACCGCATCATGTACCGGTTACTAGAACGGTATGTCTCGTATCAGCATTGGTTTTCGTACCGGGCCTAAATATTAAGGTTTCAAAAAAAATTAAATACTCATCAATCTCATATTTTAAATCCTAAAGAGAACAAATCCATGTTTATATATTTTCCTAGCCCAATAAAAGCAAAACCCAAACCCATCAACCCACCCCTTTCTCCCTCTCATAAAAGAGTTAAACCCTA
>NCQV01061368.1:5540-16550 GCA_002740545.1 Lophocereus schottii
TTATAATTAATGGAAGTCTTGAAAGCAATTATAATTTGTGTATCTTTCTAATAACATGTTTTTGGGGTTGAAAACAAGATATTTATGAGAGTTTTTTTTGAAAAAAAAAACTCATATCATGTTATTTTACGGCTGCATAGAAGTTCATAAACAAGATATACAACCATAATTATTAAAGAACATTATGTTGTATTTTTTTAACAATATCTACTTATCTCACTTTGTGTAAGGATTAAAAAGTGATCTCGAGTGAGAGTTCAGTAATGCCTCAAATATTATTAGACATTAGTTATGTATGTTGAAATCAAGAGATGGAAGAGGAAGGAAAGCAATGTTGACAACCCTAAGGCTAAATGGTGGAATCTAAGTAGTAAAGATGTGACTCTAAAAAGATTAAAGTAGAAGGGCCCTAGCAATAAGAGGGAGATGCAATACTATGTAGGAATCAGTGGCACAATGCATTCACAACCAGGCTAAAGAGGTCTTGGGAAGTTTGAGGGAGGGCAGCATAATGGTCTAAAATGACGAAGTTAAGGAGAAAGTCAAGAAAAAATAAGAGGCTTATACTGCTATTGGGGGATAGCAGATCTAAGGAGGAAAAAGATGGCTGACAAAGCAAAGCATAAGATAGCTAATAAGAAAACCAAGAAGATGGTCAACTACAATAGAACGAAGCACATGAAAATTTACACCACATATTAGAGACTAAGGATGGTGAGAGAGATGTTTTAAAGCTTACAAGAGTTAGAGAAAGAAAACAATGGGAGCTTGGAGACGTAAGATGTTCTATAAAGATGAGGATGGTAAGGTCTTAATTGAGAAAGTTAAAATAATGGAGAGATGGTAGAGTTTACAAACTTTATAGCCATGAAGATAATGGTTCTTCTGAATGTTGTAAACTTGGATGATCTAAGAGGAATTCAAAACAATATGGCTTGCCATAGCATCACAAAAGATGGAACTATAGAGGCTTTGAGGAAGATGAAGACAAGAAAAGTGATTAGGCCAAATTGTATGCATGTGAAAATATGCAAATGTTTAGGTCATGAGTGAGTTAGTTAGTTAACTAGGTTATTTAATGACATATTCAGGATCAAAAAAATCCTTAGGAGTTAGAATTAGTACTATTATCCCATTATATAAAAGGAAGGAAGATATGTAAAGCTCTAACAACTATAAAGGCATCAAATTACTGAGTCATACTATAAAGTTGTGAAAAAGAGGCTAAGGAGGAAGAACTTGATTTATGAGAATCTCTTTGATTTTATGGTAGGAAAATCAACTATAGAAGTAATAAATCTTATAAGAAGGCTCATAGAATTTTACAAGGATAAGGAAAAAGGATTTGCACATAGTGTTCATCGATCTTGAGAAAACTTATGATAGAGTACCTTCAGAAGTGTTTTGGAGTTGTTTGGAGGAGAAACACATACCATTATATCATATTCCATCTATTAGATATATGGACGAGAGTGTAAGGACAAGGGTTAGGGCAATGGGAGGAGACATAGGGAACTTTCGTATTGATTGTTATGGATGAGGTCATGAAAGACATCCAGGATAAAGTACCATAGTCTGTATTATTTGCTGATGATGTTGTCTTAGTAAATAAGACTAAATACATTTTGGATGAAGTACCTTGATATATATTATTACTACTATTATGGATGAGTTCATGAAAGATATTCATGATGAGGTACTGAGGTGTATGTTTTTTGTTGATGGTATTGTCATAATAGATGAGACTAAAGACATAATTAACAATAAGTTAGAAGAATCGAGAGATACTTTGAAGTCTAAAGGTTTTAGGATGAGCAGGACAACGACTAAGTACTTAGATGCCAGTTCAATGACAGGGAGGAATAGTGAGTTCAATGCATCACAGTTGTGGTATGATGATATCAAAAGCTAAGAAGTATTAATAATTGAGTTCAATCAAACAAGGTAATGGAGAGATTGACAACAACACTGGTAACCATATAAGGGTAGTTAGGATGAGAAAATAGAAGTATGCGTCTGGAGTGTCATGTGGAGATCCTAGTAAAAATGAAGGGAAAAATTTACCATATGGTGCTTCGACCAAAATTGTTATGTGAATTGAAGTGTTGACCCATAAAAAAGGATCCAAGTTTAAAGATTGTTGATTAAAGAGATAAGGATAATCAAGTGCATGTGTGGTCATATAATACTGGAGAAGATTCATATAATACTGGAGAAGATTAGAAATGAAATTATCAGAGATAAAATAATGATGGAGCTGATAGAGGCTAAAATTGGGGAAGTAAGACTCACATGGTTTGGTTATATCAAGAGGAGGGTATGAATGCACCTATGTAGTGGTGTGAGACGATTAACATTTTGGATTTTAAGAGGTGTAGAGGAAGACCAAAGAGCAATTAGCTTGGATTGAAGAGGTGTAGAGGAAGACCAAAGAGCAATTAGAATGAGATGACTAGACAAGATATGCGATCTTTGAGACTTATAAAGGGCATGGTTTAGTGTAAGAGATTTTGGCGGTCTGGAGTTAGAGCGATAGATCTTAAATAGCTAGTGATATCTTTACTCGTGTTGCTCGTCACTTTGCGTACATTGATATTGTTTGACTTGTATGCCATATAATAGTGTAGTTCTAGTAACTTCCTCATTCATTTAGTTTCAGTGTAACACACCCAATTTCTATTTTGTTTATTTATATATTTACATTTAATTTAGTGTTGCTTGCTATATTTAGATCTGGCAAATGGGTCAGTTGGTTTGGGTATGGGTTGGGTTCAGTTTGAGTTCGGTCATGTTTCGAGTGAGGCATTTGGAGTTGGTTAGGTTTGGATCGGGAGGACTTCGATTCGGGTCAATTTCAAATCAATCAATTTTTGGTCCAATACACTTGTCATGCAAAAATAAGTAACTTTGTAGAAAATTTCAGATTAAATATGGTTTGGTTCGGGTCAACTCAGGTTTCAGGTCTACTTTCGGATGAGCATATTTAAGATGTCGAGTCGGATATGGGTTCGGGTCGTTCTGTTCGGCTCTTGAGTCAGTTTTGCCAGATCTAGCTATATTCATTTAATGCATCTATTTTTACATTTGGTACGAAGGATTTCAAATCAAGAAAATGTTTTCTGAAAATTTTTTATAGGTCTTTTGGAATTAGTCTTTCCACTTATATGTATGCTTGCACGAGTAAGACTACCTACATTTAGATCTCTCCAAACTCTGCAAAAATCAGACTCGCATTAAGAGGAGGAGGAGTAGTTGTTGTTATATTAATTACCTCACTCAAATTGTTAACCTAAAAATTTAACTCATTCAAACATGTGACTTAAAGTGATTAACAACTTAAAGTAAAAATCCTAAATAGTTGAAATACTAAACAATTGAATTGCTCCAACAAAGGTGATAAAAAAATGAATAAAGGATAAATTATGTAAGAGTCACATGTGGTAATTAGATAACACATTATGTTTTGGTTTACTATATCTATGTAGATATTGATTGGCATATTTGGCAAATGGTCATCATTCTTTGGAAGGTAACTCAACCTCAAAATACGGGAGCCACAAGCCTCTTTCAGGAAGGCTAGCGACCATTAGAGCTTGTGCCTAACGACTTTGTTGGACATAGTAAATCGGCCTATTTTCCTAATATTAAACATAAGTAGCAGTTATACTTACTAATCCAAAATCCCAGAATTAGGCTTGTGCTTTGCACGATTTTTGTAATTTTCTTCAACATGAATATTATATCAAAATTTCTTTTTAGACCTTTTTGCTCAATGTTTACCGGTGTCAATAAAATGTGAGCACCTTAAATCAATTAGGTGAAAATTTTTTAGTTGATTTAGCTATATAAATGATAATTGGTAACAGCATTTTAATTCAATACAGTAGTGATTGTTTAACCTCAATTAGTGTATATTCATTAAATAAAAAAGAAGAAAAAGAAATTGCATTTATTCAATGAGTGATCTCTATGTGTTATCACATATAGGTGTGACTGTACTAGTGAGGCTCTAACCCAATTAGGGAGCTCTGGTGTCTTATCAAATAGTAGTTACAAAAAATTAGAGTTGAGATACAATTAGGAATACACAATAAAATTTATACAATGAGATTCCTAATATATCTCTATTACCCTCCCTCAATCTATGCCGGACATTCCACGGAAAGATTGCTTCTCAAACATTCAAATTGTTTAACAGACAATCCTTTTATGAAAATATTACCCAACTAAAGTGTACTAGGAATATAGCGAATAATTAAGTCACCGTGGCCGATCAGGTCATGAATAAAATTATAATCCAGAGCAATATGTTTATTGCTGTCACGATTCATAGTTATATAGGAAGCACCGATATTGTCATAGTATACCTTGGTGAGAGATGGTGGATAAATGTTAAGTTCAACTAGAAACTTACAAATCCATATAATTTCAACAACAGTACAAGCTACAACCATGTGTTTTGCTTCAGTGGAACACTTTGAAATGGTGGGTTGTTTCTCAAAACGTCAGGAAATAAGATTGGGCCCAATAAATACGCATAATTAGTAGCATATCAACATGGGTCCTTACAACCAGCCGAATCTGCATTTAAGTACACCACATGAAGGAAGGGAAAGTGGTAAGACGAAACAGTAAACCATAGCTCAAAGTGTCATGCAAGTATCTAAAAATATGCTTAGCAACATATTGGGAAGCAATATGAACAAAATAAGCAATATTAGATCTCATTACAGTCAAATATTGCAAAACATCTGCCATACTTCTGTAATAAGAGGGATTGACAACTAACTCTCCTGCTGTCAAAGTCAAAGAAGTTTTAGAAAGACACGGGGTACGAATAGGTTAAGCAATATACATGTGAAATTCATGGATAAGATCGCAGATATACTTTTGATGGGTCAAAAACATGCCACTAGGTTTCCGTACCACTTGAACACCCAAAAAAAATAATACATGTTACCTAAGTTCTTCATAGCAAACTGATGAGAAATTAAGAAAATACGATTATGAAGTCCAAAAAAGGAACTACAAGTGAGAATAATGTGATTGACATAAAGGACCAAACTCATAATGGTAGTTGCATGAATATAAACAGATACGGATGTATCATCCTGGCTAAAAACACAGCCATGAGATAAGAGAAAACTATTGAATTTGTGAAACCAAGCCCTAAGGGCTTGGTTAAGCCCATAAATGGCCTTTTTCAGCTTACAAACATGATATGGATAGATAGGATGAACAAACCGAGGAGGTTGTTTCATATAGACTTCCTAAGTGAGAATTCTATGAAGCAAAGCATTTTTAACGTCTAATTGTCGAATTGACCAACCATATCTAAAGGCAAGATATAAAACAAGATTAATAGTGGAAAGTTTGACAACAGGGCAGAATGTCTCATGATAGTCAATGCCAGCCTACTGATGATTGCTAAAAGTAACCAAACTAGCCTTATATCTTTTCAGAGAACCATCAAAATTAAATTTTACTTTGTAAACCCATTTACAACTGACCAGATTTTGTCCTGGTTGTAATGATACCAAATACCCCATTTCATTAGAAATTAAAGCATTAAATGCCTCTCCCATGGCCTATCTTCATTTAGGATCTCTAGGTGCTTGAGTGAAAGAAGAAGGTTCAAGACCCAAAATACTGGTGTCAGGAGCATAAAAAATATCGATATTCGAATACCACTTTTAGCTCTAGTTTGCATTCCACTGGAATTAATAGGAATGGGTGGATGTATAGTAGACATAGGAATAGTAGATGTGGAATTATCTGAATGGTGAGATGATGTAGCAAGTACTGTGGTTGAAGAGTCCAAAATAGAGGATTTGGGTTGGATGAGGTTGGCCTAGGAGGCACACACTTGGACCAAGAGAAAGAAGCGGGGTGCAAGGGGGGAGAATGCAGAAGAGGTAAGTGTGGAAAAGGGTACAATAGGCTGAGAAGCTGACTCAGGCTTACAAGAATCTTTGACCAAACCAAACTAGCAAGCGTTTTGTAGGTCAACGGAACACGCAGAAGTGCTAGCAAGGCTGTGGACCGCTAAGAGGACTGAGAAGACGGCATAGGATGCAAGGCCTCGATTGGAGTATTTTTGGTATTAGGCTGACAAGGGGAAGAAATATTGGGGTAGGTGTAGTCAAACTAACTAGACAATGAAGGGACACATGTGGGGAGCAAGCAAGGGAAGATTACTTGCGGGAAATAAGATTAAGATATGGAAAAGTATTTTCATGGAAAACCACTTGCCGACTTATACAAGCACATCCTGTTAAGGGATCAAAACACATGAATCCTTTGTAATGGGGGCATAACCAATAAAAAACACAGAGTAGATCTAGTACTACTTTATTGGCTAAAGTCGTAGAAAAATTAGGAAAACAAGCACAACTGAATGTTTTCAAAAAACTTATAATAAGGATATTTTTGAAATAGTTTTTGAAAAGGACTTTGACATGGAAAAGTTGGAGTAGGAAGTCTATTGACCATAAAAACAGCTGTGCAAATAGCTTCAACCCAAAACATGCATGCATATAAGCCTCAAGAAGAATGGAATGAACCATTTCATTGAGATAGTGATGCCTACCTTCAGATATGCTGTTTTGAGCTAGAGAGTCCGGGCATAATTCTCTAAAATAAATCCTATGTTTCAAAAATACGCACCAAAGGTCGTATTGCCAAAATTAGATCCACCATCACTATGAAAAATTTCAATTTTGGTATTAAAAAGGTTTTTCAACCAATTTTTGAAAATTACATGAAGTAGTCAAAGCCTTAGATTTTTACTTTAGTGGATAAATTCATGTATAACGAGAAAAATTATCCATAAAGCAAATACAATACTGATATCTAGAAGGACAAACAACAAAAGATTGCCAAAGATCAAAATATATTAAATAAAAAGGTTGTTCACAACGATGTTCAACTAAGCAGAAAGACAATCAATGAGGCTTACGAAATTGTCATGAATAAGAAGCATCTTCAAATTTATTTGGAAAAGAAGTTAAATTAGAACTTCGAAGACTAGATAATGCGCGGGGTACACGGTGTGCGGGGTCCACGGTGACCAAGATGCTAACGCCAAGGTACAACAGGAAGTACTAATGTAGCAAACGCATGGAAGGAGGTTATGGAAAGACTCACACGGGGGTAGCCATTCCCATGACATGACGCATGAAGCAGAATCCTACCTGAGATTTTATCCTTGATACAAACAGAAGAATCATCAACAAGGACGAAACAACTATTTTCATGACACAACTGATGAATAGATAATAAATTATGCTTTAAGCGGGCCATATGAAATACATTTTGGAGAGAAAAAGGACCATGAGCAATGGAATTATTTATGTTTTATTGGAAGAAGAGCACCATTGTCAACCTAAACACAATAAGTACTATTATAAAAGGATCTAGAGATCGAATTACCTTCATTAGGTGTCATATGGGAAGCAAACAACCAAATTAGGATACCAAACTGATTCATTGGCGTTGACAACATTGAAATTAGCGTATTCAGGAATCGATCTGGAAGATAGAGGGGTGTAAGGACTGGGACACCTGCAATGGTGTGTCCAGGAGCAAAATAAATGTGACACACATTGTTTCGATAACCACCTAAGACTCCGTTAGATGAATTGTTACCTACAAATATGGCATTAGTATCAAAAAAGGATAAGCAATGAATATTTAAATATGAAAATCCTATACTACCAGAAATTGTTCCTACAGTGCTCCTATTGAAGGATGAGTTTGACTAATACATTGAGAAGTATGGTTGTCACACCCTTGATTGTACCCTCCCCTTCGATTCATATAATTACCATTATTACTTCTTTTTTGTTGGACTTTATTATTATTATTATTAGCAGTCGAAATAGTGTTAGCAACAAAGACATGATGTTGAAAAGTAGAAGACCTTTATTCTTTATAAATTTAATGCTTTGCACATAATGAATAAGCTCGACTCCTAATCATCAAACATCCGAAAATTAGAGCCACAGGATAGTCTTCACCAAGTCCATTCAACATTAATTAAATCAAATCTAAATCGTAAGTAGGAGAGTGAACTGAAGCAAGCGAATCAGCAATTAGTTTGATTCCACATAATTTGTCCTCCATTGTTTGATGTTCATCTTTAGGGAGATTAGTAGGCATACACTTACGGTCCATCACACGGGCAAGACTAGCTGAATTACAGCAATGAGAAAAACACTTCCAAATAGGCAAAGAATGCAAAATATCATGAACCTCCGTAAGAAGGTCGGATGAAATAGTGCAAACAACCATAAAAGCAACAATTAATCCAAATGAAGCCACACAGAATTAGTCGAATTAGGATGTTGAAGCCCTGTAGCATCAAGAATATAAGTGGTTGGATGAATCATGGTCTTGTTAAGAAACACCACTTAATTGCCGAGTCACCAAAATGCTTGAAATTGGGTATGTCGCGTGGATGGAGAAAGTCTTCCACTTTAGCAAGAGTACTAAAGTAGTGTTGACAAAGCGCTTGATATTAATGGAAAAGAGACCCGAATGGAATTGTAGAAGGTAGGAGCGGTGGAGAGTCAGAATAGGTCTGAAAGAGCAAACCCGTTGAAGGGGAAACCAACCATTACAGTAGACCCAGAAACACTAAAACTTGAGTGGGCAGTGGCGACACCAACAACATGGGCAGATGCGGACCCAACTTGTGCTTAGGAGACAAAACATTGCACCAAATGATTTATTACATGAACAATATATTGATTTTGCGCAGTTTGAGAAACATGTGAGTTTTCGGAAAGTACAGGTAATGTACGAATTTGGTCTTTGAAAGTCTCTCTCTGTTTTAGTAGAAATCATTTGTTGGCAGTTTGAAGCGACAAAGGTGACCCTAATTCTGCTCCAAATATGTCAATTTCTCGATTAGTGCGAGATGAAGAAATTTTATTAAAGTTCTTGACTTCATGAATAATTTAAATTCACTCGACTTCTCTTTTTATTATTAGCGTAACAATTATGATTAACTTAATTGAGTTCACTTTTATTTTTGTTTTTGTTCATCTTCCTCTTACTGCTAACGATCGTTTAAAGAATGTTAAAGCAACGTAACAGTGTGACTCGTCTTGAGTTTGTTATTAACGGCGTTGTCGCTAGTACCATTTGAATTATTATGAAAAGCTCGTTAACATCGTTATTTCTTCGCACTTATTAAACTTAACGACTTATTATTATTATTATTATTATTATTATTATTATTATTATTATTATTATTATTATTATTATTATTATTATTATTATCAGTAGTAGTAGTAGTATTAGTAGAGTTGTTGCTATCTTTACCATAATTATTATTAACCATATTATTATGGTTATTGCTTTTCCCTTTAACGAATCACCGTTAGTCATTAAACTTTGGATTGCGATACAATTTAAGGCGATTTCATGAACTTGGTTCTAGGTTCAAGTCGAGTCTCAGTCATACAATTATCATTAGAGAAATAAAACCACATAGGTATGTTATGTTAGTAACTCCAAATCTACAAAACTACTTACTCCTTTCTCCCTCCTTCCTTACTTGACAATTACTCATGCAATATATTTATACAACAACCTTATACACATATATATCTCTTTCTTTTTTATTCTATTATTACCAAAGGCTCACTTAAATATTATTAAAGTAATCCAATTAAGCTTAAGTTTCACCGAACATCTAGCCTTAAATCATCAACTCATAATAAACACACACACACACCCCCAATATACAAAATTTTAACACTAATGTCTCATTAATTTCATTCAAATATTCATTATAATTCACTTATAATCACCAAATCAACCACAATCAAGCCTGCAGTTTTATTCCAATTTCAACCCAAATCACCAAGCCATGATCATCACACAACACACACATTAACCTTATACATATATACACATATTTCAATATTTAATCATTACTTAACTTATTTAAACACTAATAACTCAATATAATCAACTTAAGCATCATTCAAGCCATAAACCCTAATCCCTTAAGTTCGTGGCCACAACTCATCCACCCAACATGTATTTCACTTTAATCTCATTCTAATATGCATTAAAATCAATCCCAACATCATCATAAACAAGCTAAGATTCAAACATAACTTCCAAACCTTCACTCATCACACTCTTCCTCTATTCTCCCACCAAGCAAAATCCAAACGTCCAAAATAATTCTAGAAATTTACAAATTCATATACACTCAAGCTAATTACAACATTTACTATAAAAATTTAGACACAAAACATCAAAAAATGAATTAAGAGAGAGTTACGAATTTAACCTCTCCATCCACTTAAACACCCACAAGGTGGAGAGGAAACCGGTTGGGACGGCGGCACTGGTGGTGTAACTCGACTGGGGAAAGAACGACGGATGATTGCCGGCGATGGCTAACGGGGAAGCCTGCAGGGTGGCCTGGTTGGGCTTCTGTAAAACAAGGGAAATGGGGAGGGGGTCTATCGGGGTGGGAGGCAGAGAAAGGGGGTTTGGGGGTTTTGGGTTCTCTCTCTCTTTTTTTTTTTGGGTTTTGTATATTTGTTTTAATTTGGGTTGTTTAATTTAAGTTTTAATTGATTCTTTTTCCTTTTTCCTTCTACCTTTTATTTGTTTATACCTATTTTTTTTCCTAGAATTTTCTTAAGTTTATCCTCACCATTTCATTTTGGTTTCATTTTTTTTCCATTCAATGCGTATGCACATATATAGATAATTGAATTAATATTTTTGGCTAAAAATAATAAATGAAATTGTACATTTTTGGGTGTAAAATTTGGGCGAAGCACTTTCATTTTTGAGTATTGCTTCACTCTTTTTATATATATAACTTATCTTTTTATTACTGTTAGCTACTATATGTGTTCGTATATTATTATTATTAGTAGTATCATTTTGTTCTTCAAATTGGCCCTTTGATAGTTAGGCTAGTTTTTCTTATTTAGCGGCCATTCAAATATTTATTAGCATTTGAGTGAATTAGTTAGG
>NCQV01061370.1:6507-17390 GCA_002740545.1 Lophocereus schottii
GGCATAATAAAATCTAGAATAAAATGCCCAAGGATCAAGAAATGAATTTCTAGAAATATGACTAGCCTTCTCAAATTCAAATGAATCCTAAGCAATCCACTCAAGCAAATACCATGCTTCATCAACATTTTTACCATGAAAACCCCATTACTCTAAAAGAGCCCGGGTTTTACAATTGACAATCTCATCAACAATGGCCAAAATCTCCCATTTACCAACACAATAACCACATTGAGCAAAAAAAGCATTAAACGCTTAAAATGTCTCTAAAATAATTCATGCTCAAATTGGAGAAAATTATGGAAAATTGCCATTGTTGTTTATTAAATTTTATTGTCTTTTTTTTTAATTTCAAATTTTTTTGGTATTTCAAAGAAAAATAAAATGCTTAGTCAAACCTAACAAGAAATATCCAATATTTGACGCTATTCCCCGACAACGGTGCCAAAAACCTTCATAGGCCCGCAAGCGCACGGTGGCGTTGTAACAAATTAAGGTCAGTCCCACAGAGACTAGGTTGATCTAATGGGCTATAATTCCTCAACATATATATACTAAGCTAATCCAAATTTGAGAATGAAATTTAACTAATTTACTATCTAATCTAATGGATAATCAATCAAAAAATTTAATCAAACTAAGCAATTTCCCAACTCAAGAATTAATCAAGCGACTTTTCTTTAGATGGTAATTCCAGAATCGATAATCGATTTATCAAACCTCTTTTTCGACGTGGAATGAAATTCTTCAGTCTAACCAACTACCATTTCTCAAGGGTTTTTGATTAGTCTGAGATCATTAAGAACGCGATTATTAAATTTAGAGGTTTCTTAAACAGTGAGTCTTTCTCAAGGTTTCACTCACTTAAGTCGAATTTTAGTCTTCCAACATCTAGCGTCACCTTTTAGTTTATCACTATATGTCTAAAACCAGCAAGCAATTGATCAAGTTGTCCACTCGTAAATCAACATCTAAGATTCAATAAAATAAACCTAACAAGTGCAAAGCACTTTTAGATCAAAACAAGAATTGATTAAGTCACAACAACTCAACTCAATTCCAAGATTATCAATCAAAAAATTAACATAAAAATCATTAATAATATGAGAGCATACAAATCTAAGAGAAAAGAAAAGAGAAGAGAAGGAAGAGGAATTGCTCATCCAACGTGCGCTTGAACTGTCGTTGCAAACCCGATCCGAAATCCTTGCAATCTTCACCTTCAAGTTGCTCTCAACTCTCTCCAATCTAAAATCCCAATCTATTTGAAGAGAGGAAAAGGAATGGAATGGGATGGTGGATGTGCTCTCTACTACAAAATGGCCTTATTTATAGAGAAACACAATCAACCCTAGCCACACGATGAGAAAAAATAAATAGGCAAGCAGTTATGTTTCCACCATGGGCATGCCAGTCACCACTGGTAGCCATGGGGCTTGCTGGACCTGAAATTCTCTGCTTTTCTCTTGCTCCACAGGCATAGCATCACATGGGTGCCCGTCGGGGTCAAAATGCAGTCAAATAGGCATCAAATGCTGGGTCAAATGATCTAAAATCCTACAATCATCATCAAAAAACCATACTCAAGCATAAATAGAGAATAAGAGTATAAATAATAACGTTAAGCTTATATATTCCCGAAAAAGTGCTACACAATGTCCTAAACATGGTGTATACAAAAGCACTTATCAGTAAGCCAGTTAGCCAAGTCAGCACAGTCAATTAGCAAATAGCCAGCTCAGCACCATTCTGTTGTTATTCTATTAGCCTTAGTTTATGCATATTAGCAGTTGTACATATATAGCACTGGATGTACACTTTTCATTTGTTCATCACAATCATGAATAAACTTCTAGTCAGAGAGGCTCATCCTTCTCTCTATTCATCATCAGCTTCTTCTGGTTTATTGCTCCTAATTAACTAGATTAGTCAAATTTAACTTGATATTAGAGCCTAAGCTTTGGGTTCCATGCTTTAATCTTCTTCTCATTTGATCATTTTGATTTGTTTTCGTAAATAGATCAAGCTTACATCAGAATCAAATCATTTTCTTCTTTTATTATTCAATTGATTGAATGGATTCCTCAATCAATCTAGCTTATACATCAAGGGATTCAAAGATTTGATCTTGATCTTCCCCTAGTATTTGTTCCACATTCTTAGATTTTTACAAATGGTGATACTATTGTTGAAGTTGTGATCTCCCCTAAGGATAGTGTTGGAGCGTACTTTCTCTATCTATCTGATCACCCAAGTTTGTTTCTTATATCTACTACTTTTGATAGATCTAGTTTTAGCTCTTGGAAACATACTCTGACAATTGCTTTATCTACTCGGAGTAAGCTATATTCTGTTGACAAAAGCCTTGTAAAACCTCCATCTAATTCGCTCGATTATAAGAAATGGATGAAGTGCAATGACATGGTGATGTCTTGGATTTTGAATATCTTGACCAAAATATTGCAGACAGCATTATATATGCTAAATCTGCTAGACAAATGTAGCTTGAACTTGAGGAAAGATTTGCTCAATCAACATTGCCAAACTTTACCAAATTTAGAAGGAGATGTGCAACGTGCATCAAGGCACAAATGACATAGCCACATCTTTCGCTAAAGTGAAAAGTTTATAGGATGAGTCAAATGATCTAGATGAAATTCTAGATTGTACATGTAATTGTGTAGAGAAAATACTTAAAAGAGAGCAGAATCAAAAGCTCTTACAGTTCTTGATGGGGCTTAATGACAACTACAATGCAATTAGGAGCAACACCCTCATGATGAGTCCCTCGCCTTCAATTAGTCAAGTCTACTGTATGCTGATTCAGGAGGAAAAGCATAGAGAAATTAGGTCTAAGGGCCATTTTCTAGCAAATTCAGCGTTTCTTTTCATAGAAGCACACAAGCCACATCAATTTTGCAAAGGAAAGCTCACTACGAAAACAGGCTTATTTAAATACCAAAATTTTTGTATCTAAACGATCAAATTTCGTATCTAAACGCCATCAGAAACAAACCAGAAATGAAAACAAATTCATTTTAAAATCCACATCACAGATGAAGGTTGGATACGGAATCTACTTTTATTTCTAATTGATCCTAAAGTTAGAAACAAACTAGGTTTTAGTATCTAATTGAAAGAACAAATTTCATTTCAAATTCTACAAAACCCGTATTAATTAGAAACAAAATTAGAAATTAAATTCTCATTTTGTATCAGGTTGAAACGAAACTTTTGATATCTATTTTGTTTCAATTTTATATCTAATTGAAACAAAATTAGATGGTATCTAAATTTCATGGTTGATTTCTTCACAGGAGATCTTTCATGTTCATTTCTAAATCCTTATTTTTATCTCTGGTTAGAGATCTTGTTTACATATTTTTTGATAAATTTCAAGTCCCTTATGCATGAAAGCAACAAGCAACACATATGAGTTAAATATTCATACAACTTAATGTAAGGATATATAAAGGTATATTGCAACTTGATGACAAACTTCTAAGTACAAAGTGTATGTCAAGAACAACCATTTATGCAAAATTCATACCATTAATGAACCAAACTTCCAAGTGCATGCCCATGCCAACCGCATGCCATCACTTCTGAAAAATTACCGGCATCCAACAAACCTGAGTAGTAACTACCAAGTAAACTCATACACCTTAAGTCTATTACTAAACCAAGGTCGGCAGATCTAACAGCTAGAGTTCCTAAAGCGAGATTCAATCCTAGTGATAGCATTCTTAGCTTCCTTAACTTCCTCTTTAGTCAAAGTGAGCTCCTCCCTTGTCCAATTTACTATTTGCCTTGCAGTTTGTTCGATCAATAAAGATGCTAAAGTAGGGATAGTCCCGGCTTTAGGTGCAGTGTGCTTGTTAATTACATTTTGCCTTGGCATCTTCTTAAAATCATCAGCTTTTTTAAGTCTTTCAACTGATCTCAAAGGGAGTTGGCAACTAATTAATGATGTTAGCATCGAGCTCTGCCATTGCCTTTGATACCATGTGCTTAGGGCATTCACCTTCCTTGTTATGTCATTCATTGTAAACTGAGCTCCTCATACCAAGCGTAACATGTCTGCATAACATAATATAAGAAAAGTGAACATAGCATAAATAACAAATTAAGGGTAACTTCATCTTAAGCTGACTTCTCACTTTATGTGACAATAGTATTCATAAAAGCCTAAAATAAGAACTGATGATTATTTCTAGGTTAGAATGAAATGTCCCTTAAAAGTACAATAGTCATTATGCTAATGAAGGTAAGACCCATCCAAATTTAAGCATCATGCCTTCACAGCACTCTCCTACCATAAAATAAGACTAATTGCAAGTGACCAAGGGAGCTTAATTAGGAAACATTTAGCAAGCAAGAAAAGATAAAGCAAGCATCGATTTAATATAGCTATGTCTTGCTTGCTCACAAATCGAATTAAAATCTCTGTTTGGATTCAGGTACACCGTCTTATTACCTACAAATCTCTCCTCTAAATAGGTTTGCACTACTTTATGTTTAGGTAAACATAATATAAAAATAACCCTTGATTCGATTTGTTTGGATACAAAGGGACAGTCTTAGAAATTAGTGAGAGCACTAGATTATACTAGTTGCAAACATTAAAATAGGACTAATAACTAAAGTCGGAACCTTTGAACAAAGTAGCAACCTTGCAGAACATGATTTAGGGTTTCCAACTGTAAATGATTATGCTAGTATTGAGCTTAAAGGAATAGAGAGCAACATATATTTTTACTCAAATCATGCATTTAATTGATCCTCCAATAGTAGGCTGTATACTGCAAGTGATAAAATGACTAAATTAGAGATACAGACAAGCAACCACAAAAAAAGAATTTGTTATGTTTTATTTCAATCAAGAACAAAAACGAACCCAATTTGAAGCATGAAATACAAGATATCAGAGTAGCAATTTGCATAGAGTAATTGAACATAAAGGCAACTATAGACACAAACACAAAGAGAAAGGGAAAAAGAGACTTAGGGTTTAGGGCTAAACAAGTGACGTTTAGCAACAGTAGCAGCGTACCATAGCAATAGAGCCCTAGTTGTGGGGTAGGTCGATTGCATGAGCAGGACTACCTAGATGGTGAGTCAAGCATTTGCAGCGACACAAGGTTAGTGGAGGGTGCCAAATCCGTGCTGTAAAACTACTCAAAATAGTAAGAACCAACTTAGTACACTTTAAAACACAACAAATTCGGAGCACAAGAACACACCTTCAGTCGCTAGAGGGCCAAGACTTGTTGAAGCTTTGCCGAAGCCATGCACCCATAGTCACACACTTCACGCAACAAAAAAGGAAAACCCCATATCTTTACAGTAAGAGAAAGAGAGAGATGAAAACAAAGAGCATGAAACAGAGAGAAAGGTAGAGACTAACCTCAGATGTCGAAGCTCTGATTAGATGTCTGAGTAGCTACTGGGGATGGGGTTTTAGTGGAGGGAAGACGGCAGATGAGAGTAAGGAGAGCAGTGATAAAAATGAAAATCATAGGCCAAGATCTGACTTTATTTGGCTGGCTATGACAATTTACTTAGATACGAAAAATTGAAACAAAATTAAAAATTCATTTCTAATAGAAACAAAATAAGTCATTTGTATCAATTCTTCATTTCAAATTGATAACAAACCTTTTTCATTTCAAAATTTCGTTTTTAAATAATTTAGAGACGAAATTTAATGTTTTTTTTTTATTTTAATATCTAAACAAGCAGTTTTTTGTAGTAAAAATTGACAAAACAAATGCAAGAACAAAAAACTCTAACACCAGATTTAAGTGAAATGAAGGAAGTAGGTCTAATCTATTTTGTAATTACTATAAGAAGCCTAGACATACAATTGAGAAATGCTTTAGGCTACGTGGTGTTCCACTAAATACCAAATTCAAAGGAAGTAGAAGAATAGGTGCTCTAGTTCAGATAAGTGATCAAGAAGGGACTTCTTTTGCTACAGATTGTTATAGACCTTTGTCTCAGGGTAATCTTTTAGTTCCAGGTTTGACTCTAGAACAGTCTTCACAACTAATTTCCTTACTTTAAAATGTGCAGCTAAATAAAAGATGACACAATGTTGGTGCTCCAAATAAGAACCTGATTTCAGCTCTATCCTTCATAAGTTTTGCACATGCAAAGACTGATAACACACAATGTTTGTGCTTATTATCCTGTGTTTCTAACTGGAAAAGCACTTGGATCATTGATACTGAAGCTAGTGACCATATCTATCATAATCAGAATTTGTTTAATAATCTTATGGTTCTTACTAAACCTAACACTGTTGCATTGCCAAATGGAAAGTGTGTTTTAGTCACACATGCTAGATCTATAACTCTTAGCAATTCCTTGAGATTACATGGAGTACATTATATTCCAAGCTTCAAATACAATCACTTAGTTGTTAGAAAATGTTCTAACCAACAAAGTTACTATATTATCTTTACACATGCACATTATCTTATGCAGTCCCCTTCACAGAGGAAGCCTTAGGCTCTTGGTGAGCATTATGCTAGGCTGTACTTGTTCAAGTCAAGGTCTGCTGCAACAAGTTCATATTGTTCAAGCAACAACAGTTCACAAGCTTCTTTTTGGAGTAGTTATAAGTTAGTTTGTAAAGCTAGCATATCTACTGAAGAAAGTTAGTGTGATAGGCTAGGGCATTTAACTTTCACAAAGCTTTAGAGGCTTTGATTGTTATCTAATCATACTGTTGTTGAGTCAATAAGGCAATGTTTGATATGTTCTAAGGCAAGGCAGCACAAACTCCCTTTTACTCATAGTCCAATTTATTCTACACATGTTTTTTAACTCATTAGTATTGATTTATGGGGACCTTACAGAGTTAACACCTATAATGGATACTTTCTGACTATAGTGGATGATTATAGCAGAACTACATGGACACATTTGCTAGCAACAAAAAGCAATTTAATGCCTTTAATCAATGCTTTTATAGAGATGGCACAGACTCAGTTTAAAGCCAAAGTAAAGACAGTAAGGTTAGACATTGCTCTTGAGTTGGGACTGAACAAAGAAGCTACATCATACTTTCTATCTAAAGTCATTATCCATTAGACAAATGTGTAGCAACACCACAACAGAATGGTGTTGTAGAGAGGGAACACAAAGATCTTCTCGAGACCTCAAGAGCTTTACTATTTCATTCTAGTTTGCCAATAAAATACTGGGGAGAATATGCATTGACAGCTAATTACCTCATAAGTGTATTCCCTTCTGAGGTGCTTAAAGATCTAAGTCCTTATAACATATTGTTTGGACTAAAACCTAGTTATGAGTACCTTAGGGTATTTCGTAGTCTCCTATGCTTCTACGCTCCAAGCTAGGGCAGTCCCTTGTGTATTTTTGGGATACCCCTTTAGTTAAAAGGCCTATAAGCTCCTTAATCTTAAAACATATCAAGTATTCACATCAAGAGATTTTGTATTTCATAAGCAAGTACTTCTTTATCATATATCTCATCCTATCAGTCATTCCAATATCTTTTCACATCAAGAATCTTTTGAAATACATTCCTTTGATACTCATAACATTACTCTAGACTTAGTTGCATCCTAGGATCATTCATCTGGCTCACATCATATGTCACACGTAGCAGAACAACAAAGTCAGCCTATTTAGCCTTTAAGAAGATCCACTACAGAGCACAACGCACCTTCTTACATGTCAGACTATATTGGCAGCAATGTTATTTCACAGCACACTAGAGACCAAGCAATATGCTATCCAAACATAGTCACTTCCATTTGCAGTAATGCATCCACAATCTCTGATGATTCTTCACCTATTAGTACATCAAATTTGTTACAGCATTTGAATATTTACAGTGAGCTCACATCTTATGAAGAAGCAGCAACAAAACCTGAATGGTAAAAAGCTATGCAAAAGGAGTTTGGTACTTTAACAACAAATAACACTTGGGTTTCTAGTACCTCTGCCAGCAGGGAAGAAACCCATTAGTTGCAAATAGGTGTATAAGTTAAAGTACAAGGTAGATGAAAGTCTATAAAGGTGCAAAGCTAGACTAGTTATTAGGGGTTTCACTCAAAAGGAAGGAGTTGACTACACAAAAACCTTCTCTCCTATAGTAAAAATGACAACAATCAGATGTTTAATAGCTACTGCAGTTAAGAACAAGTGATCTATCTATCAATTGATGCTAAGGATGCATTTCTCCATGGAGATTTAGATGAAGACATCGATATGGAACCTCTACCAGGATTAGATGTATCTTCTCCAAACATAGAATGCAAGTTATGGAAATCTTTTTATTGCTTGAAACAAGCCTGTAGATAGTGGTATGCTAAACTTTTAGATACCCTGAGGATTCTTGGATTTTAAAATTCAAAGAATGATTATTCTTTATTCTACAAAAAAAAAGGTAGCTCTATAGTGCTACTTGCAGTCTATGTGGATGATATTGTAGTTATAGGCAATGATCCTGAAGAAAAATATAGCATTAAAGGCATTTCTTGATCAAAAATTCAAAATTAAGGACTTAAGAGAGTTGCGTTCTTTCCTAAGGATGTAAATCATCAAAGCTCCGAATGGCTTACCTATGACACAAAGGAAGTTTGATACGGAATTGCTCAAAGAATTTTAGTGTGAAGAGCTTTCAGCTACCTCTGGTCCCTTAGGCTCTCTCTCAAAAACCTCATCTCATGAGGAACCCTTAGCTGATGTTACTAATTACATAAAATAGGTACGAAAACTCAATTACTTTACCAATAACAGACCAAATATTGCCTTTTCAGTCCAATATTTGAGTGAATTCCTTTAAGCATCAACTAAAGCACATATGAAAGTTGCCTTGCATACCCTGAAGTATATCAAAAGGGACCCTTCACAAGGACTTTTCTTTAACAATACCTCAGATTACAATTTACAGGCCTATTGTGATTCAGATTAGGCTCAATGCCTATGTACTAGAAGGTCAGCCAGTGGATATTTCATCATGCTGGGAGGCAATCCCATTTCTTGGAAGTCTATAGTTGCTTTGTCTTATTTAGAAGCATAATATAAATCCATGAGAGTAGTGACAGCCAAGCACTCTTGGCTTACAAGGGATACTTTCAAAGCTGTAAGTTCCTTCCATCCTAGTCATACTAATCAAGAGGCATAGCTTGGCAACCATATACATTGTTAAGAACCCTGTTTTTCATGAGAGAACTGAACATATAGAGTTGGATTGCCATTTTGTAAGGGAGAAACTCCATGAAGGGCATATATCCTTGTCTTATACAAGAACTACAAATTAGTTGGCAGACATCTTTACCAAGTCTTTACCTACCTCATAGCATCATTATCTTCTTTGTAAGTTGGTTGTTTCATCCTGTCACCCTCAAACTTGAGGGGGGTGTTAGAGTTAGTTAGTCAGTTAGTCAAGTCAGTATAGTCAGTTAACAAATAGGTAGCTCAGCACCATTCTGCTGCTATTCTAATAGCCTTAGTTTACACATATTGGCAGTTGTGTATATATAGCTCTGGATGTACATTTTTCATTCATTCATCACAATCATGAATAAACTTCTACTGAGTGAGGCTCCTCCTATCTATTCATCATGAACTTCTTCTAGTTTATTGTTCTTGATTAACTAGATTCATCAAATCTAACAAAACAAAAAAACTCACCCAAGCAACCCTGCAATTTTATCATGATGAAATATGATGCTTCTCTAAAGACTTGAACCCCAGTTGAAAAAGTATGAAAGATAGAAGTGAGATCCAAGTAGGCTGATACATCTTCGCCGCATCTATGTAGCGTATTAGTTTCTTATGATCATGGTTCGTGACTAAGTTTGCCATTCAATTGGGGCTAGCTTGAGCCGGTTAATTTCAAATTCAGTACTTATAAGTACATAGATAGTGAAATGATGTCTTCAAACTCATTTTATTAGTTTTTCCGATGTCCATGCACTCAAAATTTCCAGCACTATAATGCTTAGCAAAAAACTTAAAAAATTGGTTTCCATTATGGTTTGTTTTATTAAAGAATGGGTTGAAATCTGACTACCTTTATTTTGAACATGATTTGGTCATCCTTTTAATTAGTCATTCGTTTTTTGATAATTATGTATGATCAATTTTATTAGATCTGATTAGTTAAAAGAAAATAATGGTCGGGAAGTCTTGTGTTATCGTGGACGTACATGTTTATTGACCGACCCTGCTCCAGCTAAAAATAGGGGAAAAAAAATTACTATTTAGATTGTCTCACAATAAGTCATAGTAAAACAATCTCACCCAAGAATTAATGTGTGAATTATGGTTGGAAGTAAGCAAACGGATTACACATGCTCATCAACCACTGCGCCCCAAATTAAATGGAAAAAAAACTTACCATATTAACCCTCTTACAAAATCACAATGAAATTATCTCCCACAAGTATTGGTGAGTGATGATTGGAAGGCGTTCTAAAAGTAAAAGACCATTGAACTTTTGGTCAAGTCTAAAAAATACCCGTTAACTTTAAAAGTGAGTAAAAACCATTAGATGTATTTAAGTTACGTTTTTCTATTTACTCTAACTAGTATGGGCCCGTGCTTTACACGGAGTATATTCAAATAGACATTCTATAGATATGTTATCGAAATAATAAATAAATAGTTATGGTAGACATGATTAATATTATTATTTAGAGAAGATAATAGAAAAACTCAATTAAAAAGTTAAGTATACAGTAACTTCATGCATAACCAATGGGGTTAACAATTGAAAACTATATGATCGTCGAAAAAATCTATATAAGTATGTGAAGATAGTAGATAGTAAATTTGTCGTAAAGCAAGCTAAATTGGGTGATGATAAGTCAATCTATGATGCCAATGACGAAAAATCCACC
>NCQV01061385.1:3172-13754 GCA_002740545.1 Lophocereus schottii
CCTACTTAATAAATATACGTTATTAACAACTTAAGCTAATTCAAGGATTTGACGTTTATTCCCCTAAGTAAGATTTCAGGTTTGATCTTACGAATAGAGAAAATCTATAATGGAAAGAGTTCTACCTCCTTTATGAACTAACAATAACTCAGCTCTAATAAAATAGATGTCTAGAGACAAAATAAATGAATAAATAAATAACAAAATGATAAATGTTTTACTACAAGATACTTTTAAGGGTCTTGCTTTGTCCTAAAATCATATTACTATATTTTTAAATTGAAAAAAAAAATGAAATGATCGAATAGCAAAATCATATTACAACTTATAAGTTATGTAAAATAATCTTTTTATATATAGTTTATCATATTTTAAAAATATGTGTATTATATGCCTTCTTGAATAAGGTTCACAAGATCAAGATATCATTTACTACTTAGTTGATATATTCAGCAAATATGTAAGCTTAATAATTTATTACTAACTATAGTTATTAAAAATTTGATGATTTTAAAATATAAAATATATTAATTTAAAATTAAGCAAAATATTTAAGGATATCTTACAATGAGACGTATATTATCACTCAAGTACATATATGTTATTATCCAATAGAAAAGAAAAGGGCCAATATACCGAGAGACTTCACTTCCGCAAATCAAGCATGCATTTGCTCTCCCTACAGACAATTTTTCAAATACGAACCACGTCTTTTGACCACAAAAAATAAAATAAAAAGCTAATTAAACTTGGAAGCTGGAACTCGCTGGGGTCATTTTTGACGAATTGGCGATGTACTCGTTGTACTTCATTGCGGAGTACCCTAAAGTCAAATTAATGGCAAAACTTTTTTTATTGGGCGATTGCAAAAGTCAATGAAGCCTTTGGAGAACTTAGTTGCTCAATTAATTAATTTACTTGGTATAATTATATTATTATACATATATTATATTTATAGATGATAACAAATGCTCTTAAAAATGTAATACAAGTTTTCAATTATCAACTATATATATATATATATATATATATATATATATATATATTAATTGACTAACAACGTGCATCATGTTTGATACATGTTATTAATTGTTATGGATCAATACACATGTTTTCTTTTTTGGTTTGACCCTAATGATATTCGATCTCCATGTGAGCTTATTTAAAATGTTGGTTCGTCTAATACGCATTGATTTTGAACATTAAAGCTTGAAGAATGGGAAGTGTATTCACAATGCATTATATGTATATTTCGTAAGTCATACTCCACATTATTGAAGGAATGTCAAAGTCTACAAACAAAACATTAATTATATATATTCTTCTTAAATCAGACTCCATATTATCGAAGGAATGTCAAAGCCCACAAATAAAACACTTGTCATACTCATCATATATTATTCTAGGAAACTAATACAAGTACTCAAGGTACAAACTCTCTCTCACTCCCTCTTTAATGTAAATAAATTTGCAAACAATTAATGTAAGAAGAACTTAAATCTAAATTAAACCTTCAGTAATAATTCACATAAATTTAAGTAATTATACTAATGGATACCTACATACAACAGCAATTTGCAAATGGTCGATCGATTACTTAGCTTGTGATCTCTCTAGATACATTCTATATATAAGGTTTTCACTTGTGGGAGATTATAAGAATTGATAATGGTAGAAAATAAGAGTAACGGTAGTGTGTATAATACCTATACGACTTAAAAACCTTTCATATTTGGCTCTAAAAAAAATTGTCAAATGTGATTTCTTTTAAAAGGGAACATAATGAAATTTCTTAAAGACAATCATAGAAACAAAAAGGAAAAGTCAAATCATACATAACAAAATATACTGTTAAATCGACCCATAGGTTCAACAAAAGTTGGACACAGAATACTATTAAAATCGAGAGATAGATTTATGGGAATGTTTTTGATCTTTTAAAGTCACGCATTTGATTTAAACGATGAATAAAGAGTGACGGCGATGAGGAGTATAAACCAAATATTCTGATGTGGTGGTCGTGAACTTGCGATACAGCAGAGATTATTGACGGTAAAACAACCATTAGGGAGAGAAGACGAGGTTAGCAACATTCTAAATGGGATCAATTTCAATTCCCTAACACGTAAAAAGGGGGTGAGGGTTGGCGGAAGAAAATTCAGCGAGGAAAACGAACAAAATTCTGACCCGCATTTTACGGAGAATGAATTTCTTGAGCTTAATGATGATTAATCGAAGCCAATTGGTTTTTTTTTCCTCAATGCCCAAAGAAACCTAATGGCCCGAAACTAGCAAATAGCAATCAATAATCACGTTATTCAACTTCCAGGCTTTTTTATTGATCCCTTACAAAACTAGCAATCAAGGGAGATAAAACTCATGATACATTGATAATTTCGGGTCTGTTCTCTTCATCTTATTTTGTCTAAACTTATTCTGAATTGAACTTTCTGGACTTATTCTGAACTTTGTTTACTGAACTTATTCTGAACTATTCTGAACTGAACTTATCTGAACTTATTCTGAAGTGATTATGAAGTTATTTACTAAACTTATTTCCTGAACTTATTCTGAACTTTCTAAACTAAACTTATTCTGAACTGAACTTATCCAAACTTATTCTGTCTGAAAATAAGTCGGAGAGAACAGACCCTTCTTAATACAAATAATTTTAAAATAATAAATTTTTATTTTTACAAATTGGTGTTTACGTTTATGGTCAGGATGATACAATTAACATTATTATTCTAATTTTAAGTGGCATAATTTAACTCTAATATATCTTTTTTTTTGAAAGTAATGGTAAGGTAATTCATCTCCCTTAGAAATTATAAGAGGACTACTCCAGAAAGATTAGGTTGAGAGGTAGAATTAGATGTAAAGATTTATTAAAATGGACACACTTCTTTTCACAAAGAAAAATGCCTAGTCTTGAATTTAGACTATCATTTAATAATGTAGCTTAATGCGTCTTTTTTTTTTTATAATTTGGTTAGTGCAGGTATTATTTCTAGTTAAAGGATGGGAGATCAAGGAATAGAAAACAAAAAAGGGAAAAAGTTGGATGTGAGTGCGTTAATTAGGTTGGAGTTTGGTGCAAGTGAGCACATGAGAGGTTGAGGTAAGGAAGGGAGTAATGTATATATGAGTATATCATATTTTTAAGAATGTATATTCTTAATAATCATATTAATATGTGTTTAATATATAAAAAATGCATGATATATATATATATATATATATACAACGCAATGAGAATATGTTAAAAATTGTCGGAGGAGAGAGAACGTGACAAAGCTCACGTGATGTGGAAGAAAGAGATTGGATAGCGGTGAAAAGACTCAACTCTGAAACGGGTGTGGGTCCGAACCGGTTGGCCCTGGTGGAGGGGCACATGGGTGGGGTACCGGCCCTATAGCCTTCTCTAGTTCTCTGTTTGTGTGGGGTTTCCCTACACATTTTTATTTGTTCGATGGACGTTTTTACCCCCACGTGGGCCATCCACTGCCCAGCCCAATCTCTCCATTTTTAACCTACTCCTACCTAGCTCTGCGTTTGGTCTTTACTTTCTTTTTTTTTTTTTTTTTTGAAAATTTGTAAACGAGTTGTATACCATTTTCAGAATCGTTTTTTATAGTATGCAATATAAATAAATAATGTCTTAGATGATTTGTTCGTAAATTATCTGTGGATAGAGTAATCTTTGAGATGAAAAAATAAGTATCTCTACATCACATTTTTAAGTGATGTATTTATATTAGTAATCATCGAATAATAAAAGGTAATTTAACTCGATATATTAAATTTCAGTTACACAAAAAAACATGGTGTTGGAGGATTTGAGAGATCAACTTATGGACGACAATTTAGCCTTATTATTTGTCCTACGTAGAGGTATAACTTATGTACATAAATTCTTTTCACTTTTTAAAAAATATTGTTTTGAATTATTTTTTAAAATTTTATTTTAAGCTGTAAAACGTGATCTGACTCGGATCAATGGTGCCAAATCGAGCTATGAGCCCATGACTGGGTTCGTCTAGCTACGTGCCCACCTATGGAGATCACTTCTAACAGAGAAGTAGCCAATTGTGCTTCAAAGCTGTTATCAACATTCTCTAGAAGCTACTGATCATGAACAAAATGATACTAGTAAAACTACACGACCCAATCGATGTATTATAAGATAATACTATTATGGTATTTTTTAAAAAAATATAGGGTAATTAATAGTTAACTTAGGTAATTTTGATAAAAGTCACTGTTAGATGAAGTATTAACAAGAACAACAACTCCTAGTGTAGGATCACGCTTTCGCGGGGTCTGGGGAGATCCAGCTGTAGGCAGTCTTACCTCTACCGGCATTCCTATCTGTAGAGAGGGCGATTCCAAGAGACCCACAAAAAAGGGTTTTGTGAAAATGTTAGATGAAGTATTAAATCACCCTTACATCAAAAGTCATTCTAAGATAAATTATTAATTAGTTTAAGAATTTTAAAGTTATTCATGAAAAAAATCTGTAAACAAAATTGTTAGGTAAATAAGCAAATGTAACATGATCATAGCTATTTGAATTATTAGGTAATGTTTGATGATGTTTGTATAGCTCAAATCTTATAACAGTTGAAAGAAGAGAACAAAGGAACAAAGTTTATGAAGGAATCATTTAAAGCACATAGGCAAATTGGCAAAGTTTGTCTAGAGGGAACAGGATTGCGAGCCCGTGAAATCAGAACATCAACTTGAATATTCAATTCATCATTTAGGGAAGGCCTGAGTTATAGCTATGAATACTCTGATCTTTTAAGTTTTCTTGATAATGAGTTCATGTGAATATTATGTTTATTATTGTTATTAAAAGGTTCACATTTAAATTCAGATTTGTAAAACGAAGTTTTTATTTAGATATTTATAAGTGATGTCAGATATAATAAGTTTTATAACTGAATAAGAGAAAGGCTGGTCAAAATACATATAGTCCCATTCCTTACTAATTCAAATGAATTAATGCACCTTCCCAAAAAATATTAAAAAGAAAAAAGAGGAGGAGAACAAGAGATTGTAAATAAATCGGTGTTGCTGGAGCTTTTTTCTTTTGTCTTTTTTCTTAAAAAAAACCTGAGATTGTATTTGTGTGCTTTTAATTAAAGAAAGGGGAAGCAAACTAATAGAAGAAGCTTTTCCAAGTTACGTATTTTGCATGATCATAGAAATAGGCCATTGATATCGTACTCCCTAATTTTATTTTATTTTGTTGAGTCATGAGCGAGCAAATGCCCTCTATTCATTCATTCATCAAAGAACCGTCTTTCAATACACAATAATCATCTATAATGTCCGGCCTTTTCTTTAGTGAAATTCTCTGCCCAACTTTGCAAATTGCAATACATCTAAACAGTGTGCAATTTTGTTAGCCTTCCCTCAACAGGAGTAATATCGAACAGCTACACGTAAATTATCGCATTCTGCAGTTTATCAACCGACGATTGCGGGCACGAAGTGGGGTCCAGTCCCCCACCTTCTGTTTACCCCTCTCTCTCTCTCTCTCCCCCTCTCTCTCTCATATGAGGGGGGCCATCCCAAAGCTGGTTGCTTCGGGCCCAACTGAAAGCCCACGGGGATCCATCTCTCTATCTACCGAAATGCTGGGCCCCTGAAGAACTGCTCCAATCACAGCCGTTGATTACGCCTACACTACTTCCCGTTGACGCAAAATATCTTCTCTTGCTA
Organism: Lophocereus schottii; assembly: GCA_002740545.1. Lineage (NCBI taxonomy): Eukaryota > Viridiplantae > Streptophyta > Magnoliopsida > Caryophyllales > Cactaceae > Lophocereus > Lophocereus schottii. The sequence goes on from NCQV01061385.1 coordinate 8,903, forward strand.
AATGCCCTTGCTTTGGGGTCGGAATTCATGCCCTCAAGCAACCTAATTGCGGGGGTTTTAAGGGCCATTTTGGTCTCTTCAACTTGTAAAATGTGGATCTTGTACAATATGTTTCCCTTTTTTGTACGAAAATTTTTGCTTTTCTTTTGCCTCTTTAAAATTGGAGTATCGTTCTTTTTGCTTGATTGGATCACATATATGACCAACATATTGGTCCACACCATGAGGCAGAAAGTTGCGTGCACCTAAGTGCAAGAGATAATATTCGGGACTTGTACGCATGCATCCCTAACCACATGTATCGTGCCTTCCTCAGCTGCTCCATACCAATATATCCTTCAAATTGCATTATTCTCTTTAAAAAATGCCCATTAAATTATACAATATACACAACAACAACAACAACTTTCAGTGTGGGCCCCGCTTTCACAGAAATTATGCAAAATATACATACACATAAAACTAGCATAACCGATTGCGATCAAGGGTTTGTTGATTTCACCCTAGTACACCAGTTATTGCAGGTTAGAGTTGCTTATCACTCTCTACCACTACTCACCGTTTCTTATATAGCTTTTTATAACTGCTTACTACTCAACACTTTTTATTACTTATCATTAATTCACATTACTGAAATGAATAGTCTTTAACTGAAATCACTCTCATCTACATATGTTTTAATTGGATGTTGGTCAAATATAATGACGCATTACATATAATGAGTGATTAGATCCAAATGAAAATGACAATTAGGATGGATGTTAGGATAAAAGTGATATTGTCATTTATAATAGGAGAATGAACGTATTCGGAATCAAATGTGGCATAATATGAAAGGAACCCAAAGCATTTGACAATATTTGATTGTCACTTTTTTACTATTCACTACGGAAATTTTAACACTTTTTTTAAATTTGGAGATGATCCAATCACGTGGGGCCGCAATGCAGATAGCGTGAGATTTGGGAAGGAGGCGATAGACTGTGGGACAGAGGCGGCCCAAAGATTGGTCCTAATTAATTAAATTCTTCTTCCTTGTCCCAGTTGGACGGTGGCCACCACGCGCCATTGTTGCGAGTGCAGAAACTCTCTATAGAAACCATTTATTTTAAATAAATCCCCTCAATTTCCCCTGTTTTTTTGAGCGTCAAATTCCAAAATTGCCCCGTATAACCGTGCATAAGTACCCCACCTTGCTCCGAGCCCATTTCCCCCCACACCCACAACACCACAACCATTCGCCCAACCTCTCTCTCTCTCCCCTCTGCTGTATCTGTTTTTCTTTCTCCTTACTGACAGAGTTGTCGAAGCAGAAGAAGAAGTAGCAGTGAAGTGACAATGGAAATGGGTGGAATTTGGGGCATTGTTTTACTAATTACATTGCGGGTATCAGCAGTTAACGCAAGGATTCCGGGTGCTTACAGAGCCAGCGAATGGGAGAATGCTCATGCTACCTTCTATGGTGGCTCTGATGCTTCTGGCACCATGGGTACCTACTCATCTTCTTCTTCTTCCTCTGTTGGAATATTGACAACAGATCTTGTGCTACATTGATAAGATTAATGGTCTCAATATGAGTATATAAGCTAATCAGCTGCAATATTTCACCATTGTCAATTAATTATGGACGCACATTTTGATTTGAAAATCACAAATGCCCACCATTGTTCAACTCAAAATAATGAAACCCAGATGCCCAAATTCAACAATAACGATGAGAAAAAAAAAATGAAATGCAGGTGGAGCGTGTGGGTATGGGAACCTGTACAGCCAAGGGTACGGGGTGAACACGGCGGCGCTCAGCACAGCGCTGTTCAACAACGGGCTGAGCTGCGGTGCGTGCTTTGAAATCAAGTGCGCCGACGACCCACAGTGGTGCCACCCGGGCAGCCCGTCCATCTTCATCACGGCCACCAACTTCTGCCCGCCCAACTACGCCCTGCCCAGCGACAATGGCGGGTGGTGCAACCCACCGAGGCCGCACTTCGACTTGGCCATGCCCATGTTCCTCAAGATCGCTGAGTACCGCGCCGGCATTGTTCCCGTCGCATACCGCCGGTACGTTCTCTCTCTATGACTAACTCTCTGTTTTTTTTTTTCTTTTTCTTTGTTTGGGTGGGATGATTTGGTGCAGGCGTATTATTTGTGTGGTTGGGTGACTGGAATTTGGTGACAGGTATATCTGAAAAGAAATTGAGTTTTCGCTGTTCATGCTATGACATGAATATGATGATAGCACACTTAGGCATGTTCTTGTCGTGAGTAAATTATTGTACATAAAACAGTAAAGAAATTGAAGTAGATTAAGATAGGATGAAGTAGATTGAGGTAGGTTAAATTTTTTATTGTGATAAATTAAACTTAATTAAAATAATAGAAGTGGATTGAATTGGATTAAGATTGATATTTTAAAATTGATCCACAAAAAGAACATGCCCTTAGTCCATTCCCATCCCGTGCCTCGCGTGTCAGGGTGTGGGGCCCATGTGTGACACGTGAAGGCGCAAGCCCGTGACAAGCGGGTATGCGCACGCATGGCTCCTCGGTCAGCCGGGCCTCCCCACGAGCTGTTCTTTGTTTTTAAATTTTTTTTGTTTTTTCTTTTTTTTTTGAGGAAATAAATAATTTTTATATGATTAAAGCAATAGGTTGTGTGTTATGAAGTGGATTCATTGGTAAATTTTTTTATTGGTTATTCAAATTATGGGTTAGAGAAATAATGGAATGTAAGTTTCAAAAACCTAAAACTTTTACTGACATAACAGATCAGAGTTTCAAAAAGTGAAACTCTAAATAGGAATGCCCTTAATACGAAATTTAGTGGTGGGTTTTGATTTGGTTTTAGGTAGGGTTGGGTTGTCTTGGGTTGGGTTAAATCATGTCATTCACAAAAACAGGGATAGGGCGAAAGCCGAAAAGGGTCGGGATTTTGGAATGGTGAAAAATCAACTCAATTTTAGTACCCTAATATTTGAAAGATAAATTAATAAATCCATATTTTAGTGGTCCCAAGTAAATTTTGGGCATCCACTAGCTAAATTGCTTTTTTTTTGGGGGGGCGCTAGGAAGCTAGTCCTACTTGAATCGTGCATAAAAAAATTTAATGACGTTGAATTACAAATATTGATTGCTTACTAGTACTCTAAATCAAATATAAGACAAATTTAGGGAACTTTTGTTGTTAAATCATCATTAACTCAAATATAAAAAATGACTTTTAGTGCAAAAAGTGAATGTCACATTATATATATATGTGCGGAAAAACAGAGTTCGAAATGAAGGGATACTGCTTGCTATCTGCTGTACACTGCACTCACATTTTAAAGTCGACAAGAATCTAGAATAACAATTCTTTACTTTCATAAATATAAATATTGTACAGGTGAATCTTAATAAAATTGTACTCCTCTGCTTGCTATTAACGATATTAACTACCTTGTTTTTTTACTGTAACTGCAAATGATCAACATGACAACAGTTGTGTCTCTATTAAAAACAGAAAGGCCGCCTTGGTTTCGGTGTTATCAGGCCTTATGTTACGTTTGAGCAGTATCTTTAGTTGTAATGTTCTGGTTGTGATTTGTCCATTAGAGTAGTTGTATACAACTGCGACCAAAGAGTCTCATGTCATGTGAGTGGGTAAGCTAATTTGTGGATTGACTTGTCAAACGTGAAGTTTTTCAGCTTCACTATGAGTCTATGGTATGATATGATATCCTTGAAATAATCTATAGAAGCATATACTATATATATATATATAAAGAATATAGATGTATACAGTCAGTCAATCTTGGGCCCATGGGCCGAGGACTTACTGAACATCATTTTCATCAAAATGAGATCCCAGATCCAATGTGAAATAGCCTAGTTTAGTCTTTTTTCACTTTTTTGACCGTTCCCATTTCTTGCTGCTGCATTTGCCTTGGTAGTTGCCAACTTTTCCCAGAAATTCTGGGCTATGTCGTACATTTTCATAGAAGATTTGGGGAAGAAACAGAACGAGGAGCGATCTCCGAGGCGCATGCATGTCTGCATGTCCTCCTGAAAAAAAGAGACAGGCCATTAGTCCATCTGCTCCTAGTTCTAGGTAGCAAACCCCCCACAAAAAATACCACACAAACACGGTCTTCCATGTGCCGCTGAGATCTAACTTTCATCTTTGAATGCTATGACGAAATTGCCCTTCTAACGTGGGCGGTATTTACGCAGAGTGCCATGCCGCAAGAGAGGAGGGATGAGGTTCACGATCAACGGGTTCAGATACTTCAACCTAGTCCTGATCACCAACGTGGCTGGTGCAGGAGACATCGTGAGGGCGAGCGTCAAGGGATCAAAGACTAACTGGATGCCACTGAGCCGTAACTGGGGGCAGAACTGGCAATCCAACGCGGTCTTGGTCGGTCAGTCTCTCTCCTTCAGGGTCACCGGCAGTGATCGGAGAACCTCCACCTCTTGGAACATTGTCCCCTCTAATTGGCAATTTGGTCAAACCTTCACCGGCAAGAACTTCAGAGTCTAAACCCATAAGAAAAAAAATTGGGAGAGACAGAAGTTAACTACATTTCAAATCTCCCGCCTTAATGTTTGATTAAAGATTTTCAGTTTTTATTTTCTTTAGTTTTATTTTAACCATGTATTGGCGCCAGGCCAGGTTTTAATAGGGTCAAAAATGTGAAGAGTGCAGTACAGTTTTTGAGCTTGGGTTGGGGAAAGTGAAAGTTGACTGAGAAAATGTACCTTTTTTTTGCTTTTCTCAATCTGGGTTTGAGGGAATCAGATTGGAATGTAATCTGTTTCTTCTCTTGTATTTGTGGGGAATTGTAGATTTTGAGGGAATGTGAAGCGTAATTTG
>NCQV01061403.1:0-11034 GCA_002740545.1 Lophocereus schottii
TTTACCGGTTTGTTAGAAATTAAATTAAAAATATTTCCGTTTGTATTTTTTCATGTTTTAATCCAGTTTAGGATTTATAAAGCATTCTAATTTGCTGATATTTAATTTTCAAATTGTTGGAAATTATTTGATAATTTTTTCGAATTATTTCGTGAATTGAATATGTTCAGGTTTTTACTTTAATAAATCTAAAAATTATGTTTTTATGTTATGTTTTTAGGGTTCTATTATGTCCAGAAAATTATGTTCTAAAATCTAGGAAATTTTGTTATTTATTTTCATACTTATATTAGTGCAGTTTATTATTTCTCTAATTTCAGATTTTATTTTCTGTTTTAATTTTCCGTAGCTAATTTTCTGTTTGAAGTTTTTTGAATTTAATTACATATAATTTGGAGATATAAAGGTATAAACTTGCAGAATATGAATTTAGATTACTTTTTGTGATTTTTAATCTTAATTTTCTACTTGTTATTTTCTGTTTAATTTTCAGTTTGATATTGTGTGCTTAATTATATTTTTATTTTTTCAAAATATTTAGTATATTTATTTACTGCTTTTATTTCCAGAATTAAATTTAGAATATTTAGGGGCAATATTAAGTATTATTTTTCAGATTTTTACTTGTTTAACTTGATTTGTTTTAGCAATATAAAGAGAAAGTAAAATAAATTAGAGTAGTAAATTTAATTATATTTAAACTAGCTATTATCATAATCTTTTCTCGTGGGATCGATCCTTACTTTCCTATACTATAAATCTTGTTTATAAATCAAAGTAGTGGTTTAATTTGTAGCTCTATGACAAGCTATACAAAATTTAGCGCCGTTGTCAGGTAATGAAAATAAAATTGATAGTTTGCTTCTATTTAGTTTTACTACTTTTATTGCTTTGTTTTAACTCTAATACTTTATTTTAGTAGGTTGTTTTAGTTTATGAGATTAAGGAGTGGTCGCATGATCAAAGTAAAAGGAGCATACATTTGAGGTGTCTGAAAGTAAAATAAGTGATTTAGAATCTGTAAGCTCCGAATCGGTAAGTTGTGAAGTTATTAAAGTTGAGATGACTACTTTACATGAACTTACTGCACCTAATTTGGAAACTCAACCTTTGTCTATTACTTGTCCTGTTTTAGACCGACCACTTAAGCTTAACTCTGAATTTTTAAACTTACTGCCTAAATTTCATGGATTAATTGGTGAGGACCCATATCGCCATATTAATGAGTTTATTATTACATGATCGACCATGCAACCTGATGGTGTCACCTAAGACCAAATTAGGTTGAGAGTCTTTCCTTTCTCACGTCAGGATAAGGCCAAAGACTGGTTGTATTACTTACCCCCTACAACATTCACTACATGCACCCCAGTTCATAAAGCATTTTTAGAGAAATTTTTTCCTGCATCTAGAATTGGATCCATTAGAAAAGAAATATGTGGAATTAAACAAATGAATGGAAAAACTTTCCATGAGTATTAGGAACCTTTTAATAAACTATGTGCCAGTTGTCCCCAATATAAAATTTCTGACCAATAATTGATACAATATTTCTATGAAGGTTTATTACCTATATAGAAATATGATGGATGCTGCTAGTGGGGGGGCTTTGGTTAATAAGACTCTAGTTCAAGCTAGGGAATTATTTAATGTCATGGCATAAAACACTCAACAATTTGGAACTAGGGAACCCCAATTTAGGAAGGTCAATGAGCTCAATTTAGGTCCATCTGTAGAGACCCAATTGTCTCAGATCACTGTTATCCTGAACAAACCCACCACTGGAGGAGTTCAAAAAGCGGTGGTGTGTGGTATTTGTTATTTAGAGGGACATGCGACTGATGCATGCCCTACACTTCAAGGGAGTGATGTGAATGCTATGTTCTCTAATCAAGGCCAAAGGAAGTATGACCCATACTTCAACACTTATAATGAAGGATGGAGATACCACGCTAATCTTAGGTATGGACCTAGGAATAACCCCCCAAGTTTTGACCAACTATCACGTCAACCATCTGCTACTAATAGAACAAATTTCCTTTTGGAGCAAGTCATAAAAAGATGAATGACCAGAAAAGGGAGGTTGACACTAGGTTTCAGAACATAGAGCTAACTTTTAAATAGGTCCAGGAGAGACAGATTGCCCTTGATACCATAGTTAGCAACCTCCAGGCCCAAATGCAACATAGGTTACCATCTCAACCATTCCAGAACCCGAAAAAAATGTGAGTGCCATGACACTTAAGAGTGGGAAAGAGTCAAAGGAACGTAGGAAGAACAGAGAGGCAGAGCATGAAATAGAGGTTAGTAAACCTAAATCTAACCAAAATCAAGACTCCACCTCTAATGTTAAGGAAGTAGGTGAGGATAAGAAGGAGCTTTATAAGCTATTACCACCTTTTCCTAGTAGACTGAGAGGGAAAACCCCTAGCGTCGATGAGACAAACCAAGAAATCTTAGAAACATTTAGGAAGGTAGAGATCAACATTCCTCTCCTAAATGTCATAAAGCAGGTGCCTCGTTATGTCAAGTCCCTTAAAGAGCTTTGTACTGCAAAACGTAAACTGAAAGAGAACAAAAAGGTAAGCATAGGGGAAAATGTGCCTGTTGTTTTCCAAAATAAGCTTCCCCCTAAATGTAAGGACCCAGGTGCACTCTCTATTCCTTGGAAAATTAGAAACCTCTCCTTTGACAAAGCTACGCTTGATTTAGGAGCTTCCATTAATGTGACGCCTAGGTCCATTTTTGATGAACTACACCTAGGAGAGTTAAAGAAAGCTGATTTAATAATTTAGTTAGCTGATAGGAGTAATGCATACCCAGATGGAGTTTTAGAAGATGTTTTAGTCCAAGTTAATGAACTTGTTTTTCTTGCTGACTTTTATATATTGGACATGGGTGATGCATGCCATGATGTTCCAATATTGCTTTGTAGGCCATTTCTTAAAACATCTAGGACAAAAATAGATGTCCATGTAGGAACACTGGCTATGGAATTTGATGGTGAAATTATTAAGTTCAATATTTTTGATGGTATGAGATTTCCTACTGATGTGAATTATTTGTGTGCACTTGATGTGATTGATGAATTGTCCCAAAATATTTATGAACTATCTCATGAGGAAGAATTGTTAACTGTACTTACTCAAGGTTTGGATCAGTTTGTGTTTCATAATGTGCCTTACCATATTAATGATGAGTTAGCGGGCAACATAGAGTCTTTGTTGCAATTACATGTAGGTGACAGACCTAGGAAGCTAGAATTACCTGAAAGTCATGTGAAGATGCAACCCTCTCGCATTTGACCCCCTAAGCTAGACCTAAAACCATTACCTGAAAATCTTAAGTATGCTTATTTAGGGGATGATGAGACCTTGCCTGTTGTAATCTCTATTGCACCTACATCTGAACAAGAGGATAAACTTATTAGGGTGTTTAGAGAACATAGTGAAGCTTCCGAGTGGACTTTGGTAGACCTTAAAGGACTTAGCCCCACATTATATTCCCATAAAATCACATTAGAATCAGATGTTAAGCCTAAGCAAGACCCTTAGCAAAGACTAAATCTACCTATGATTTCAAAAGAAATTCCTCAGTGGTTAGATGCTGGAGTAATATGCCCCATCGCTGATTCTGAATGGGTTAGTCATATCCATGTGGTTCCTAAAAAGGGGGGAACAACAGTAGTGCAGAAAAAGAAAGGTGATTTAATACCTACTAGAGTCCAAAGTGGTTGGAGAGTGTGCATTGACTATAGAAAGCTTAACAAGGCCACAAAGAAGAACCATTTTTCGTTGCCCTTTATGGACCAGATGTTAGAAAGATTAGCTGAGAGGTCATACTATCGCTTTCTAGATGGCTACTCAAGTTATATTCAGGTCTCTATAGCTCATGAGGATCAGAAAAAGACCACTTTTACCTGTCCTTTTAGCCCCTATACTTTTAGAAGGATGCCTTTTGGTCTATGTAATGCACCTGTTACATTTCAAAGATTTATAATGAGGATCTTTTCTGATTTTATCACCAAAATTATGGAAGTTTTCATAGATGATTTTACTATATATGGTGATTCATTTGATGAGCGCTTGCATCATCTTACATTAGTATTTAAGCATTTTATTGAGACTAATTTAGTGCTTAATTCTGAAAAGAGTTATTTGATGGTGGAACATGGAGTAGTATTAGGTCATGTAGTGTCATCCAAGGGCTTAAAGGTTGATAAGGCTAAAGTACAAATCATTCAATCTTTTTCCTATCCATAGTGTGTCAAGGAGGTGAGGTCATTTTTAGGTTATGTTGGATTTTATAGGAGATTTATCAAGGATTTTTCTAAGATTGCCTCTCCTTTTTGTGCTTTACTTGCAAAAGATGTTTTATTTGATTTTAATGAGGACTGTAGGAGAGCTTTTGACCAATTGAAGTTGAAATTGACCATGACTCCTATAGTACAACCCCCTACCGGGGCCCTGCCATTTGAAATGATGTGTGATGCTAGTGATAAGGCAGTAGAGGCAGTCTTAGGTCAAAGAGCAGGGAAGGTACCTCATGTGATTTATTATACTTCAAGAACTCTTGACCCAACACAGTGTAACTACACTACTACAACAGAAAAGGAAATATATACTACTATTTTTGGTCTAGAAAAGTTTCGTCCTTATCTATTGGGTGTCGAAGTTACTATTTATACTGATCATTCTGCTATTAAAAATCTGTTAAGTAAGAATGACTCAAAACGTAGATTGATTAGATAGGTTCTACTACTACAAGAATTCCAATTAGAGATTAAAGATAAACCAGGAGCTAAAAATTTAGTCGCTAACCATCTAAGTAGGCTAGACAATGGGGAGAGTGGGAATAGGTGGCTCGGCACCTTTTCCCCTAAAGTTTAGGTCTCAAGTTGAGCCTTATGTATAGAGTAACCCATGATTAGGAGAGTCATGCCCCTTTTTTAGCCGATCAATGACTCGTACTAGACTAACAGTCAATAAAAAAATAAAATAATGATGAGAATAGACTGTTAACTCCAGCACCTCTATTCGGATGAATGTGAGACAGGGAGTGTTTAATTTCTAAGAACCTATATGAGCCCCGAATATATGCACAATTGGTGTTCGAAAAAAAAAGAGAGAAAAAAATTAGGAGACAAGTTTAGAATCAATTTCAATGAGTTATTCCTTCTTGTTCAATTATCTCTATATCCATACCTTACTTCAATATCGTAAACTTTTTAGACCTCTTGACGGTATATGCATGCTTAAAAGAGATGGATGATCATTGCTTTTTGTTACTTCATTAAAGAAATGTTGTGAGGTTGATGAAGAAACTCTTTGATGGTAGTTGGATGTTTAGTAGTTATCCACTAGTTGGAAAGGAAACTAATTCATTTTGAATGAAACTATTTTTAAAGCAAGCCAATGCCTAGTGTAAATTTCATATTTATGCATGACTTTATAAGAAAGAGGGTTAGCTTATAGGTCGAGTCTTAGATTTCTTTGCACGAGGACATCCAAAGTCTAAGCGTGGGGGAATTTGTTAAGTCATAAATCATGCATAGTTTTAATAATTATTTTGATTATATTATATATATTATTTTGTCTAATTTACTTTATTTTATATATTTTTTAGGTTAAGCATTAATAAAATAAATAGGAGAAGAGAAGAAGTTGAAGTTCAGATTTTATACGCTAAGTTAGCAAATCAGTCCAAAAATAATGATTTATAGAAAATATATTTCCATAATAATTTTTTGGGTTAGGGTCACAAAATTATTACTCCTACTTGAAGAAAAACTAGAAGATTTGGAAGAGAAGGAGTCCAAAAAAGAAAACCCTAGTAGAATATTATTATTAAAAAAACAACCAGCCTCATGTCGCTCTATCTCCTCTCCTTGGCAAAAACTCTCGCCTCACAGCATCTCACACCAACCACGCCTCCCCAGGCCCATCATCATCACGATCATCTTCATCCCCATCATTAGCAAGCCTCATTCATGCCTAATCCTCTCAATATTCTCAGCTCCTCACCTTCACTCAATATCATCCCACCCTCACCTCCATCATCATGAATCATCACACCATCAATCATCACCATCATCGATCATCACATCTCATTCCACCATTAAGTAGTATTATTCTATTGCTACTTTTTATTTTTATTTTATTTTGTTTTGTTTTTGTTTAGTTTAGTGTTAAGCATGAAATCTTTGGTTCATTGTTGGAAATTTATTTTTAATATGAGTGAGTAATTTCCTTACACTTAGCATAATCTACTTAAGACTATGCTAAATTAATTATTTTGAAAAGGTTTTATACTTTATTATCTAGTTGATTTTTATTCATGATTCTATAACGATTAGTATTTATCGTTTATGATATTCGCATTAGATTAATTAGAATGCATGCTAATTAGTTTAATACGAATTCATATGATAGTTTAAAAGACTTTAGTACGTAAAAGCTATAGTCTTTTAGGCATTAGTATTACCCTAATTGATCGTGGATGACTCAAATCCATCTCTTTTAATTAGATAATCATTGTAGATATTTGTTAAATCAATTTGCTGGTAAATTGGTTACAAGGCATTAGATGATGTTTTTCTAATACTTAATGCTCTAGTTTGATTAAATTCTTGCGTTGATGTCAGGGTTATCAAATCTGGTAGGGTTTATATTAGGGCTTGACTGAAATAGACTATAATATAAGGAAAAATAGGGAAGATCCGCTGGTGGGTGTCTTCTACAATCTAACTCATGGATAAATCAATTTATGTGTTGATGATAAATATTAATTTGTATGGTGGATATAGATTATGTTAAGTATTTTTCATAAATTTGGTATCTTTGATAATTATTTGTTGCATTTTAGTTAATTTCTTTAATTAGTTTGTCAATTTTAATTCTTAAATTTATAAGCTTTAATATAAATTTCGTTTACTCCTCCCCAAAAAGAGTAGTCTTTTAGAGTGTCTTAGTGATTTTAGATTAGTCATATTTTGGTTTTTAGTGTGATTATAATTTTCAGTTGTAATTTCTATTATGTTTTGCTATTTACTTACTGGTTTGTTAGAAATTAGGTTAAAAATAGTTCCTTTTGTGTGTTTTTGTGTTTTAATAAGTTTACGGTTTATAAAGTATTCTAATTTGCTGCTATTTAATTTCGAAATTTTTGAAAATTATTTGATAATTTTGTAGAATTACTTCGTGAATTGAATATGTGTAGGTTTTTACTTTAATAAATCTAAAATTTACTTTTTTAATTTTTATTTTATATTTTTAGGGTTCTATTAAGTCCAGAAAATTATATTCTAAAATCTGGGCAATTTTGTTATTTATTTTCATATTTATATTAGTGAAGTTTATTATTTCTCTAATTTTAGATTTTATTTTCTCTTTTAATTTTCTGTAGTTAACTTTCTGTTTTAATTTTTCTAAATTTAATTACATATAATTTTGGAGATATAAAGTTATAAACCTGTAGAATATGAATTTAGTTTACTTTTTGTAATTTTTAATCTTAATTTATAGCTTGTTATTTTATGTTTTAATTTTTATTCTAGTATTGTGTGCTTAATTTTGTTTTTATTTTTCCAGACTACATAGGATAGCTATTTACTATTTTTATTTTCAGAATTGAATTTAGAATATTTAGGGGCAATGTTAAGTATTTTTTTCTAGATTTTTACTTGTTTAATTTGATTTGTTTTAGTAATATAAAGAGAAAGCAAAATAAATTAAAGTAGTAAATTTAATTAGATTTAAACTAGCTATTATCATAATCTTTCTTCGTGAGATCGATCCCTACTTTTCTATGCTATGAATCTTATTTATAAATCAAAGTAGTGGTTTAATTTAGATCTCTATGACAAGCCATACAAACACAAGGTATTTACATATCCGATGCCAATCACTTATTCATTCCCCCTTTTTTAGTTTGCTTTCTTGATGTCATCTTTTTTTTTTCAACATCATTTTTCTTTTTCCTTCTTTTTTTCTTTGGGAGGATGAAATAGAATAAAACTATGAAAGGCATTGGACCACCAATTGTCAACTCACAACTTAATATATAGATATGCAACCCATCTCAATATGAGGGGAACACTCCAAATCTATAATATAATCATCCCCTCATCAAGCCAACATACCAAGTAACCATAACCTCAATTGGCCTCATGAGCCTCCTACAAATAAACTCGAAGTGATGCTCTATAGAATTGGCTAAAGGATAGGGATATGAATACAACCAAGGGCTAAAATGGAAGGATCACAACAAGAAAAGGATTATAGCTCAAAGGGGCTTGCAAAGGGAGTAAATATGTAACACGCGAGGATAGGCTACTTGGTTATGACGCTAAAATGACAAAAGAAAAAATGCGTCTATCATATCATCAACTATGCACATGCTAACATGGTTTTGAACAAGATTCTAGGCAAGTTCTTAGAGATGTAACATGAAAGAGTCACACACACATGAAAGAAACATGAGACTAAATATGATGAATTAGTTTACAAAAAGGCTCTAGGTCTGATGGGATATCTACCAAAGTCTTTGTAAGCTCATAAAATGACTCTCATGTACAAATATTAGTGCCAACGACTCTGGAGGCAGCAGAGTTCTCAATCAACCCAAGAGTCAAACCAAGAAATATTCATAAAATCTTCACAAATTTTTCACCAACAGGATTACACATCAAAAGTTGCTCAAGCTTGTGAAAGCTATCATGCTTAGCAAAAATGACATTAGAGGACACCTGAAACCCATCATACCATCGCTCTATACAATCCTATATGCAAATCAAAAATACAACACACCATTGGAAAAGAAAGGAAACCCAAACCTACATGCCCTAACTAGTATGCAAACTAAAACCCAAATAGAAACATTAAACCATCCTTCCCAATGCTTAGATAAAGTATTATTATAAGGAAATAAACATGGAGAAGTGAATAGGAAAACAAAAGAGAACAATCTTACTAGGTTAGGTGTTGGATGCAACTAATCTAAGGCCTCCTCGTAAACAGGGCAAATGAAGCATCAACCACTCCATTACAACTTCAAGACTTGGCTTAGCAAATCAGACTCTGTCAATGCTTGTAGAAGCTTGTCGAATCCCACAACATAGGATTCACAAGCATGGAAACAAGAGTGCTCCAAGATAATAACAATAAACAAAGTTAGCGCTCACTTCACCAAACCCAATGCAATAGAAAAATCAAAAGAGAAATCAAAGAAAGTATTCCACATGATTTTTCTAAGCGCATCCACTACGTACATGCAGGATGGGTCAAGGGAGGCATTGTACCCACTAAAGTAACCTAGGGACACAAAATTATCAAGATTCCTACCAAGTACATGAAACATGGGGTCCTCTGAGCTTGAATCAACATTAGCATCACGAATTATAGGATTATCAAAGGGGTCATTAATGCGGTACTCAGTGAAAGAAGAGGGTAATAAACAAAGAGGGGAAGCACATAAATGATCTAGGGGATTAGGGAGAACACTATCATAACCAAGCTAGAAAAGTCTTGATGCATAAACACATCACACGACCCCTCTAAAGGAGTCTCAACTAAATCATGCACCTCATCAAAAATATCTTCTAAATCAAAGCATGTATCAAAAATACTAAACCTAGCAATTGCCCTAAAAGGCTCACTCACTTTGAGCTCCATGCACTAAGCTAAAGGGAAGAATGAATTAGTGTAAAGCTTGTCGTTAAGTTACAAATTAAACCATTACTTCAATTTTATAAATAATATTTATAGCATAGGAAAGTAGGGATCGATCCCACGAGGAAAGATTATGTCAAAAGCCTAGTTTAATTCTAAATGATTTTACTACTCTAATTTATTGTTTCTACTCTTTGTAATTCTAAAATAAATCAAATTTAATAAATAAAAATCTAGAAAAATACGTAATATTACTCCTAAATATTCAAACTTTGATTCTAGAAATAAAACAGTAAATAGCTATCCTAAATAATCTAGAAAACTAAAAACAGAATAATAACACAATAATCAACTAAAAAGTGAAATAGAAAACAACAAACAGAAAATTAATATTAAAAAAACCACAAATAGTAACCTAAACTAATATTCTTCAAGTTCATAAGCTTATAACTCCATAATTATATCCAATTAATCTCAAAAAAATTAAAACAGAAAATTACTGCAGATTAATAAAACAGAAAATTAAATCTGAAATTAGAAAATAAATAAAATGCACTAATATAATTATGAAATTAATTAAAAAAATTACCCTAATTTAAGGATATAATTTTCTGGACTCAATAACACCTAAAAAACATGAAATAAATATTAAAAATGCAATTTTCAGATTTATTGAAATAAAAACATGTACATATCCAATTCACGAATAATTCTAAAAATTATCAAATAATTTCCAAAAATTTTGAAATTAAATAAGGCAGATTTGGACACTATATAAACCCTATAATGGATTAAAACTTTAAAAAACTGAAAGGAACTATTTTTAGCCTAATTTCTAACAAATCGATAATTAAACGGCAAAACAGAATATAAATCAAATCTGAAAATTATAATCACTCTAAAAATCAAAATGTAACTAATCTAAAATTATCAAGACACTCCTAAAAGACTATTCTTTTGGGGAGGGTTAAACAAATTTATATCAAAGCTAATAATTGTAGAATAAAAGTTGACAAAGTAAACAAATTAACTAAAAGCAACAAATAATTATCAAAAGATACCAAATTTATGAAAAGTGCTCAGCATAATCTATATCCACTATGAAAATTAATATTTATCATTAACATACAAGTCGATTTCATCCATGAGTTAAACTCTAGAAGACACCCACAAGTGGATCTTCCCCATTTTTCCTTATATTATAGTTTAATTAGGTCCAACCTTAATATAAACCCTACTAATTTGATAACCCTTACACCAGCGCAAGAATTCAATCAAACCAGAGCATTACGTACTAGAAAAACATCATCTAATGCTTTGTAACCAATTTACCCACAAATCAATTTAACAAAGATCTATAACGATT
>NCQV01061405.1:14798-25579 GCA_002740545.1 Lophocereus schottii
ATTGGAGCAGTCTATGCTTAGTTCAGAAGCTTAAGGAGTCAACTTCAGCTTATGTAATAAAATTCCAAGTTAGGTTGCATTTTGATTCCCTAAAGTGACAGAAACCAAACTTATGTAGTGCTGGTTTTTGTCGAAAATGTTGCTGAACTTGGGTTGAGCTAAAATCCTACCTAATAAAGCCCAAATAAAGCGAGATTGGGTTTTGATAATTTACTAAGATTCCTATTTTAGTCCCATGAGCTAAAATTTAGCATTGATTTCAAATATTGGCAGAAATGCCCCGAATATATGGAGTGTGCACAAAATATTAGTTTTAGAGCAATATGGAATTTGGCTTTAGTTGCAGGATGTAGTTATTATGTTTGAGATTACATAGCATGAGGTGATTCTACAAATACCAAGGAAGATTTTCAATTGGCAGGGGCCCATATTAGAGGGGTCGAGCCTTATAAAAGGAGGGTGAAGAATCTTAGAAAAATACAACTCAACATGGTTGCAATTATCTTGATAATTTGATTTATTTGTCAAAGATAATTTATAATTCCCTCATTAGTACATTTGCCCAAACTATTATAATAGCTGACCATCCCCCCTCCCAAATTTTGGTGTTTATAGACCCCATTACCTCCATATGAACTCACATTGAGGTGAATTATAAATTCGAAGGCAAATGACCATTTTCTCTCACTATTTACATCTTTATCTCTTTAATTAAGAGCGGTGATTAGGTCCTTTCCTTTAAATTCTTATTTGTTGGCTAAGAGCCCTTAGGAGAGGAATTTTACAGGAAGTGATTAACTTATCATACTAGTCTTACATTGGGTACAAACCTCTCAATCATATTGATTGATTAAGATTCAATCCAATAAAAGTATCCTTTGGTGTGATTATTTTTCTTAGTATATTAATCTTGGGACTTTTAGGATCCATCCTCATCAAGAATGAATAAACTATCTTGGGTCAGTGAGAGGCAAAACCAACTTATGTTAACGAGGCCAAAGTGCCACCAAAGATAAAGCCTGAAACTAGAGCAAGGAAAGAACGCCAGCCTAAAACTTAGGATAAGAAGGATGTGACTGCTGCTATCACTTCTAGAAAGGTGGAGAAAGTAGGGCCATCTACTAGAATAAGAAAGTGATAGCCCAAAAAGGTACCATTGGCTTATTGCTGGTCATTTGTCATTCGCTTAAAGAATTTACATGACAAACTTTCTGAAAAAGAGCTAGTTATTTTGGATTATGTCTTCGCCGAGTTTGAAGAACTAGATGATGGGTAATTTCTTAGCATCATTTTCTTTATGTTAGCCCACTATTTTAATGTTTACTTTTCTACACGTTGTATAGATTTTCAGTCCTCATCTGCTTGGTGATTAATAGAGTTTTGATTCATGATAACCATTGGATACAATTAATGAGCACTTCACCAAATGCTTAGTTTTTTTCTTCATTACTTAGAAGTCGGCCTTATCTACTTGGTGATCAATAGAGTTCTGATTGGTGATTAATTGGAATATGATTAGTGAGCTCTTAACTGAATGCTTACTTTTTTTCTCATTTATTAGAATTTAATCCTTGTCTAATTGGTGGTCAATAGACATATGATTAATGATTTGCTACAATATGATTAGTGATCACTTATCTTAATGTTTACTTTTCCACTCATAGGTAGAATTTAGTCATTACATTGTTAGTGATTTATTGGCATAAGATTTAGAGGTCATTAATCTTAATGTTTTCTCTTTTTTTTCCTCATCACTTAAAATTCCACCCTTGTCTTGTTGGTGATCAGTTCTTATGCGATTTGTGATCAAGTGGACTATAATTAGTGATCACCTATTTAGATATGTACATTTCTTGATAAATGTGTACGAATTTTCCATGTCTAGCAAAACTTTGTTGAACACATACGAAAAGGATGGAGCCCAGTTTTCCATGTGTGCTCTCAAGCTAGGAGAAGAGGCAAAAATGAATATAATCAACGTTGGGTTTGCCATACTAAATGACTTGGAGAGAAAAAGGGATCTTGACACTCCAAGGAGGCTCTTCCTGACATGTGATCAATCTGTAAGTCCGCTTAATCCAAGTCGTAATCAACGATGAATGCATTATTGATTGTAAACAAAACACTTAGTGATCCACTTATGTTCTTGATTGAATTTGTCATTAAAAATGTTTTATTTTTAGCAGTACAGGTTATTACAAAAATATTAATTATTTTTATCCTATACAACATTTGTTCAGTGAAGAAATGTTGAAAAAAAAACCTTCGAACAAAGATTCATATAATTCCAGTGCATTATAGACTCTAAATTGACCAGATGTCCTTGGTTAAAAATCAAAGCAATTAACTTGGTAAGTTCTCAGTTTATGGAAGTTCTTAATGTAGTGAGCTCCTTGAAAGCTGCTTATTGTTAACATTTACATCTGATTAATGCACATTTTTTTATTATTTTTTCCCCTATAAGCAAAATCATGGGTTTTCATCCCAATATGCCATAGAAAGCAATCTTTCAAGATGGCATATGGAGAATTTCCGAAGAAAATTACAAGTTTTATAGGCACACCTTCAAAGAGTCACGTTTATCATTGCACTAATCTGATTATAATACAATAACATATGATTTTTTGAATTTTTGTGTATGCAAAAGTGCTTGGATGTTACATGGAGACCAAAGGTCATCCAAAATGCAGAGTTGTCAAAAACCTAAAGGTTGTCCCCATTGATAATGCCGTGAGGATGAAGACAAATGTCATAGATTGTGACATATTTTGCGTGGGGCACATGGAGAGCAATTTTGGAGAAGGAGAGGAGTGACAGTCTGAAGGGGAGCCTTGGAGCAACGGTAAGGTTGTCTCTTGTGTAACCAAAAGGTCACGGGTTCGAGCCTTGGAATCAGCTACTAACAAAGTCAAGATAGGCTGCCTACAATACACCCCTTCAGGTAGGGCCCTTCTCCAGACCCTGTGTGAATGCGGGAAGCTTATGTACCAGGCTGTCTATTTTAGAGGAGTGGCAGTCTAGTTTGAAACCAGATGGTGTAAGCAACTCATCATAATTTTTATTGGCATAACAAATTAAAAACCAAGCTGCAGCATAACAATTCATTTTATATACTGTTTTTGTGCCTGGAATACAAAGCTGAATGTCTTCAAAGCATATTACTGTCACACGATAGTCAATTAAGAACAAAATAGGGTAAGATTTACAGCAAACAGAAGAGCTAAGGATTTCAAAGACATAGGGACAATTTGCCCCAATCCAAAGGCTCCAAATAAGGTTTAGGCTTTCGCTTGCTTCATTTATTTTGTTGATCTATTACAATGGACAATAATTACTAAAAGCTATGTAAACTAGAAGTATGTTTTCCAAACTACATGAATGTTTATTACATTTTAAGTTTATCAAATCTAGCATTTGTTTCAATTTTAAAAGATATAAGCATGACCATCAAACATAGTTCTGGTGATTAGTGAAGCTATATTTGCTGATCACTAAAACAATAAGTAAAAATGTATATTATGATTTATAATCAATTAGAATTAAAGCACAACAAAATAAAGCCCAACTAACTAAATTCTTAAGTGAAGAAATAGTTCTAATAATCACTAAAACTGCATCTATTGATCACTAAAATAAATTTATTTAGTGGAGACATATATTATGATCTACAAACATATGCGGAACAGATACATAATTCGATAATATGATCACCAGAAGCGATAGTAATGATCACTGAGACAAAGTATATTGATTCATTAACTAAGATAGTGACATCACTAACTATATTTAGGACATGTTAATCACCATAAATAGTTCTTGTGATCACCAACCTATAACTGTTGATTACCAATTGATATCATCTAAAAAAAGGGCAGCCCGGTGCACAAGCATCCTGCGTTCACACAGAGTCCGAGGAAGGGACGCACCCTAAAGGGTGAATTGTAGGCAGCCTAACCTGACTTTGTCAGTGGCTTAGTCCACGGCTCGAACCCGTGACCTTTTGATCACATAGAGACAACCTTACCGTTGCTCCAAGGCTCCCTTTTACCAATTGATATCATCTATAAAACATATATTATGATTTTTGATGAGAATAAACCGCAAATTTAACAAAACAAAGCTCATCTAACTATACTTTAAGATATGTATATGAAAAACAAACATATTTGTGTTGATCACTAACATAGTTCTAATGATCACCAAAAGCAGCTTATCACTAAAACAGCACAGCACCTATTGATGTCTAACTAACATGCTAATATGACTACTTGTAATTGAGGAAATGGTGATCACCATAAATACATATAGTGATGGCCACACATAGTTCTAATGATCACCAAAACTGTAAGTATTTATAACTTATCGTTCTCATTTAAAAAACATATGTTATGATTTTTCATGAGAGCAAACCTAAATACAACAAAACAAAAGATCATCCAGCCATATATACTTCACGATATGTTTAATAAAAAAACAACATATTCACATTGACCACCATAAATAGAACTAGTGATCACCAAACATGGTTCTAATTATCACCAAAACTACAACTATTGATCACCAAGTTTTATTTTTATAACAACTTATGATATGATTTTTGGTAAGAGTAAACCTAAAATACAACATAATAAAAGCTCATCTAACTATTCTTTAGGATAGTTTTCATTGAAACAAACATATTTATGTTGATCACCTTAAACATATTTAGTAATCATCGAACATAGTTTTAATGATCACTCACACTACAACTATTGATCACCAATTGTGATGATCTATAAAACATATATTATGATTCTTCATGAGAATAAAACACAAATTTTAACAAAATCAAGCTCATTCGACTATCCCCCAAAATATGTTCTTGAAAAACTGAGATATTTATGTTGATCATCATAAATAGATCCAGTGATCACCAAAACATAGTTCTAAAGATCACCAAAACATTAGCTGTTAATCACCAATAGACATCATTTATAAAAACTTATACTATTATTCTTGATGGGGATAAACGAAAAATACAACAAAATAAAGCTCATCTAACTATTCCAAAGAATATGTTTTCATGAAAAACCATCATATTTATGTTGATCACCACAAAACGATCTAGTGATCACCAAAAATAGTTCTAGTGATCACCAAAACTTAAACTGTTGAGCACTAACTCCGTTTGTAAGTGAAGCACATTTTGTGATTTAGTAACACATTCCCAAGTGCCATTATGATTCCATGAATTAACCATTAAGGCAACACTAATGATCATTAAAACAACACCTATTGATCACTAAATAGTATCCCGACGCTGACATCATCTATTCTTCATTTGAAGTATTTAGGGTGCTTGCCTAAAATTAATAAATACTTCTGACTATCACCACAAAATAAGAGGAATGTTCTTAAGGACGATAATCCACAAAGAATTGAAAAAATACATAAAATGTAAATAAAAAACCCAACACATAAATCACAAAACTAAATTTTTGAAATGAAATACATAATCCATGCATAACTTTGAGATAGTGGACTAGTGTCTCTTCTCTGGACAAATTCTACTATTATGGAAGCAACCTGATTGCAGTAATGGCACATCCGTTTGTACAATTACCGCCAAACGACCCTCTCAACCTTTATCTTGATCCTTTTTCCCTTCCCTTTGGTTACATACGTCGTAGGTGGATGTATCTAAATGCGTTTTGGGAGAGCACATTCAAAGTAGGTTTATAGATCTATTGTTGCGTTACTTACTGCCTCACCACCCATCTTGTGAGGTTTATGCTCGACCGAAATCGTGGAACTCAATGACACCTACAACTTTGTGGGGTCTTGCACAGTAAGACACACACGCTTATAAAACTAAGGCCATGCACTAGATATCAATTTATTTATCATGGATATTTCTCTAAAAGCATTTGCCAAAACACTATCAAACTTGTATATAGGCCTTTTTGCAGCCATCTTTGTTCACCTATCAATGATAAATGCCATCAAAATTTCTTTTAGCAAATTGGATCTAAAAAACTAACAACATATGAGCACATAGAATTTCATCTGAGTTGTCAAAATTATGCTCGATCTCATAGGAACGATCACCCTCTATGTTGGTAATACCTTGCTATGACAATACATTCACCAACATATAACTTTCTTTGGAACATGTAGAATTTAATGTGAGTGTAGATGTTCTTGGTATGATTCTCCATCTCATAGGGCGTCTTTATTTCTAGAAAGGAGCTCAAAGAAGCATTTTCATCTTCACTTTCATGACGGCATTGTGAATCAACAACATCCGCAAACCTTACAAAAAATTTCACTTGACTAAGATTAGGACACATTAGGGAACTGAACATAGAGTTTTGACTCTTAGAACCTGATGTCATCTTTAGAATGCCTTCAAAGAAGTCCTGTTAAAAGTAAGCATGCATCTAAAGGTCTTGAATGGCATATATTTGATGTAATCACTCGTTATCGGTTATTTTAAATTCCTC
The DNA here is from genome assembly GCA_002740545.1 of Lophocereus schottii. Taxonomy (NCBI): domain Eukaryota; kingdom Viridiplantae; phylum Streptophyta; class Magnoliopsida; order Caryophyllales; family Cactaceae; genus Lophocereus; species Lophocereus schottii. Next base: position 21,281 of record NCQV01061405.1, read on the forward strand.
TAACATCTCACCCGAAGGCTCCTCGAACTAATCGGGAGAGTCTGATGCCCAGACACATCCCTTGAACCCCTCTATGAAATCCTCACAGTTGTTCAGCGTGCGATCCACTTTCTCAGGAAGCTTTTCAATGATCTGCCACGTGCAAAATCGATGGTCGACATATTAAAAACATTTGCTATTATTTGTTTAATCGCAAGACCTTGGTCCGTGATTGTAGTTTTTAACCTATGGTTTCAGAGAAACAATTCCACCTTCTCACCCCTCAACAAACCTACCCCAAAGCAAACTAGCTTCCTATGGTGATTTAATCTAGTAAAGGGGGCAAACACCATTAAATACCTATTGGTCCTGTAGGTTATGTCGAATGATAAGATGTCACTAGAGAGGGTGTAGCTACTTTTGCTCAGTATGCACATCTATGTCTTTCATAAGAGCTTTCAGGCCTTTATGACAATTCAGCAAGTCCTTCTACGTGTAGCCAATTTTTTCATAGCAGCCCACTAACTCTTTCAGGAGGTGGTAAATCTTTGATGGTGTTATGTTAACTCTAACATATTTACATGTGATATCTTTATAGACAGAGCTAACATTTCTATTTGAAATGAGAAACTGCCTTTTGTTGGGTGTACGTAGGGTATACATGATCCTAGTGAAAATTGGCAATCCTAAACTTTGCACCATTGATCGACCTTAAGACAATATGAGTATGACATCCTTCTCTTGTCTCGATTCTCTTACTTTTTAGTTTGTTCCTATTAGCTTCGATTTTTCTTGGGGCATAGCTATGGTTGTAACTATAGCAATTTTTAGCATTTTTTAGGTTGACAAAATCCTTCTTTAGCGCAGATAAAGAGTTTCCAATGCTTCCCCGACTTATTCTTTCTGCTAGGACCACTGCGAAAACTAAAGCCAACATAAACAACATATCTCTTATAATTCAAGATCGTCTTCAACCCTATCGAAGAGCATGCCCAACCTTGGTGTAAGCACCCCCTTATCACAGTTTGGCACCCCATCACCTCTAACATCACTTGACGAGTCAGTAACTACTGGGGTCGATGACTCGATGTGTCCTAGATAAATATTAGGAAAGCAAGAAGTTAACATTAATAATAAAAGGGAACAAACCCCCAGTAACTACCTTAAACAGAATCAATTAATAAGAAATGCACTAGAGTTAGTTTGTGATGAAGGAACACTCTATAATGATTGCACTTGCTAATGCCTTCAATAGTAACCATCGAATTACCACTTTCCACCATATTTAAGCACTTGCAACCCCCCCCCCAAAAAAACACACTGATAAAATATCATGTAGGGAAAAAAGGCTGAGCATCCTACCATTCAAGATACCATGAGAGTCTACTTCAAATAACATTTTTTTTAACAGAAAGTAAACCCCCAAAAAAAAATAGTAACATTAATGGTAATTGTATGCATATAAATATCAACATCCTTATGCTAATGTTTACTTGTTCACTCACTACTTATAATTCTTTACATGTCAGTTTGGGGATCAATAGATGATGCATATCAAGTCCCAAGCCAACTCTTGGCTACACCCTCTTCCACACCAAAGTCCAAGTTAACCCTCTTTTGTCAAAATAACCACTGTTCCAACATATCACTCGGTTTCAACTTCACCTCTCACCACCCTCCGGATGTCCAATTGGGGAAATCTATACTTTTTTCTAAGATTAGGAAGTTAGCTTTAGGATCAAATAATAAAATCCTAGGTTAGGTTGCATTTAGATTCCCTAAAGTAATAAACACTCCAACTCATACATTGTTGGTTTTTATCAAAAAACCTGCTAAATTTGGGTCAACCTATCATCCTACCTAAAGAAGCCCAAATGAAGCGAGCCCAAGTTTTTCTGATTCCCTAAAATGTCTATTTTATCCTTATAAGCTAAAATATCACATTGGTTTCTAATATTAGGAGAAATTCCCAAATATAAGGAGTGTGCACAAATTTCTAATTTTGGACAGACTTGAAATTTCGGCTTAATGAAGGAGGATGTAGTTGTTATCTTTGAGATTAATTAGCATGGGTGATTATAAACTCACCAAGGAAGACATTTCAAGTGGCGGCACATTATTCGTGCCAAAAATACATTAATTTTTACGATACTTTTATGCCTAATTTATGCTCGTTATAGTTATTATTTTTAGGTTTTTAATTGATTATATTTTGTTTTGTAGGTATTGAATAAATTGAGAAAAAGCCTTGCAAAAAGGGAAAAAAATACACAAAAATAAATCCTAGCAACCTAAACCCCCCAGTCACGCGCGCCTAATGCCTCCCCAGCACACATGCAGCTTACGTGACTTCACCCCCTTTTTATTCCTCCTATTCTCTCTCCTCTCGGGCTCTCATGAACCAGAAAACCCGATAGCTTCTCTCCTATCTCCATATCCCTAACTCATCTCTCTATCTCACTCTAAACCTCCAATGACTTCCACCATCTTCATCCCTATCCACCACTCCAAATGCTAGCACATCACCAGCAGCACATCAGCTGCTGGCTTGCCTCATCTCCATCGTCCAATGCACAATGAATCAAGGGTCAAGATTGAGGCTTGCTAGGTATAAATTGAAGGGAATCGGCTCCAGAGCAAGGTTAGAGAGATGTACTCTAGGGTTTGAGTTTAAGTTTTCAGGTTTTCATTCATGGTTTTGTTTTTCAATTCGAAATTTTACCCTAGGGTTTGTTCTGTTTTTCTTGAAGATTTCGATTCGATTTGTAACAGCCATTTTCAGGCTGAATTTGGGGTTCAATTTCGTTCATGCTTTTAAGATTAATGTTGGGTTTCAATTTTGTTTTTTATTTTTTTGGATCTAAGGTTCGTGCTAGGGTTTTCAAATTGAATGTTTAGATTTCTTTTGGCCTCCAAAAGCTCGTAATTTAGTTAGATTTTGTCAATTTTGGGTTGTAATTGCAAGGCTTGTGTGAAAATTTCAAGAGAAGGGCTCGGTTTAAGGTTGGTTCATGCATGGTTCAATGCCCTGTTTCGATTTCCTGCGCCNTCTCCTTCATCTTCCCATTATTTGGGTTTGGTAGCTATTCTAATCTATTCACACTATCTATTTTTGGTTGTTTCATTTCTTCTTTAGATTTTTGCTTTAATTTAGGTTGAGTTGATTCATCTGTTTTTGGTTCAGTTTCCCCTCCTCCTGTTGCTTCGCTTTTGAATTTGGTGGGGTGGTTTTGGGTTTGGTTATTGCTGTATTGCTCTAATAATCTAGTTTCACATTACCTATTTGCATCTAGTAAAAGTTCAAGTGCTTGTTAATGATTGAAGCTGAGATTTCGAATCCCTCTCCCTATTTTGGCTTTAGAGATGTTGGGTTTATGATTTTCAATATGCAGTTTTGGTTATTGGGCTTGCTTAAAATTCCTTGAGTGTTCATCAATGGTGGTGGTTCACATCTAGGTTGGGCTAGACACAAGGATACCTAGTTTGACCCACATCTTTTTCCCTCCTTTCTCTTAATTTCAAGTTCAAACTTATTTTCCTAAACCTCTATCTCTCTTCGCCCCTTTCTCTCTAGTTTGTTTGAATCTAGGTTGAGTGTTCTATTTCACCCAGTTTTGCTATTTTCGATCCAAAACTTCAGTTCTTAAAGCTGGACTGAGTTGAAGTTAACGTGCCATGGTTTCAGTTTTCCCCTTTCCACTATCTGTGACTATTCGGTTTTTGGCATGCCCTACTTGCTTGTTCCATTCATTCTGTCTCCTCTATTTGTTATATTTCTCTGTTTGTCTTAATTATGGAGCTCTCATTTAGGTTGTATTAGTACTGGAATGACTCATATTTAATTGGATTCGGTATCGTTTGATGTTAGTTTAGATCAATTTGTAATCAACAGTTTTAGTTGTTATGGCTTTAATATTAGTTTAGAATTATGTTAGATTAGCTTATTTCCATAGTTAATGACCTCAATCTCATCCTCGTCCCTGTGGAGATGACTCTCAAGTACTACAGCGAAAGTTATGCGCTTGCGGCACTTTGTTTTGCACTGAAAATTACCGTACAAGTTTTTGGCGCCGTTGCTAGGCGACGATGTAAGATTAGGTTGCATTTTCTTTTTCGTATCTACTTTAATATTAGGTTGCTTTATTATGTTATTAAGTTGCGACTTGATTTAGTACATTCCTTGAGTTTTCAAAAATCCAAAAAAAAAAATGAAAAAGCCTAAAATTGAAAAAAAATTTAGAAAAACCTGAAAACCACAAAAAAAACATTGAAAAATTTTAAAACCCTCAAAAACAAAGTGGCAAGTTTATTTTTCCCTCA
>NCQV01061407.1:4776-15911 GCA_002740545.1 Lophocereus schottii
TCCTACACGTGGTAGGCCGTGGTTTTTTCACCTCAGTTGGGCTAGAGGTGTTTTCCACGTAAAAAAAATCCTGTGTCTATTATTTCCGCATTAAATTTTGTTGTTTTTTCGCTTCTGCACAACTCATGAACAGTGTGTGCAACCAGGGTCTAAGACTATTTGCCAATATATTGTGAAAATCAGGCACCATAATTCACCCCCTCTTATGGTTGCATACTCTCGAAAGCAACACCGTGAGAAATGTGGCATCTAAATGTAGCCTGCAAATTGCCAGGTACTGGTCGGTTGCACCTAATTGGTGCATTTCAAGGTTAAAGTCATTCCAGGAATCCAATCTCTACCTAATGGCATGATTGGGCTATTAAGGGACCCTTGGACACAATCATCAAGTAAGCATTTGAAGGACCAATGAGGAACAACGAGAGAAAGGCAGCACCATTTCCATTGGCTAGTCGGAAAGCACGGGATAACCAATCACTTCATTCCTTTCTCCGTATGGTGGCAGATGCTTATTTGCCTAATTACTTGCTTAGTAATAAGTTCATATTTAGGCCTAAAGGTTAAATAGATCAATGGTTGTAATTAGCAAGGACTAAGGTAGGATTTGCATTGATGTATCAAGGGTTAGCTTAAGTTGTGAATTAAGTAAGATTAGGAGGTTTCCTAATCTTTAAGAAACCTCATTCCCTAGGCTTGAGCAGCTTGTGTGCTTCCATGCTTGGATGTAGGGGCTGTAAATGAACAGTTTTGTAATCAAATTTTCATAATTTGAGAAAGAGAAAAGAGAGCGTTGCTCCTTTATATAACTGTGAATACTTACTTACCTACCTCTAACTGGGCCAGTTAGAGTGGTAATCAAGTGCGTCTGAAGCCTTAATTAGGTGGTGATATCCGTATCCTAATTAAGCTTAAGCGCCCTAAACTCAAGCTTGGTGTTGATATCTATATCTAAGTAAGAGTTTAGATTACATTTATCCCTCACTCTCTCTCAAATTCTACTTAGAGACTCTCATGATTTCAGTTTGTATTCATTGCATTTGAAATCAGATTTGAGTGTTAGTTGAATTCCCTCCATAGTTCCATTCATTTGAAAGGATCGAACCTCGAATGAGGTCAATATGGTGCTGGATATCTCTTTAAGGAGGCAAACCCATAGGTGTCTCCTCAAGAAACAAGTGACCAAATTAGTGGATTAGGGAAATGATAATGGGGTGGCTTAGTATGAGAGTTTATGGTTCCTCTTGAACATTCAATATCCACTCCTTAAAAACCTTAAACTCATGGTGTGAGGCCTTTAAAAGTGGCTCGCTAAAAGTTAGAAGAGAATCAGAATGTTCTGGTTTCTTTTGGGGTTTGTTTTTATGGAGCTCAGATGGGGATAAAGGAACCAAGGTAATCTTCTTCCCTCCTTCAGAAAAGGAATATCTATACAAGAATCTATTGTGCATTACCTTCCTATCATGCAACAAAGGCCTACCTTGTAAGATGTGGCATGCATCCATGGGGATAACTAATGGGCCCATGGGGGACCATAGTGGAGATCATGATCAAGAGCTACCTAAGTCTAAGGAGGTCCAAAAGGTTCTTTAAACCTTAAGAGATGACATGGCTGGTTCAGATTGCTACTATCTAGTTCGAGCCAACAACAACAGTGTCTTTGTGATTATGGTTGCCTAATTTCTGGGTGACATGAGTCTGTTCTTTTGCAAAGGGGTTCTTGTTTAAAGGTACGCAGCTGTGTGTACCTATGTGTAGTACTCGTGAGCTCTTGATTAGAATAGTACCTAGCCATTTTAGAGAAAACAAGACACTCATCATGCTACAGTAGCAACACTATTTGTCAGGTATGGAGAAGGACATTCAAGACATCCTCAAAAGGTATGGCACATGTCAATTGGTGAAGAGTCATTCTCTACCCCATGGCCTTTACACACCTTTACCTATTCCCACCACTCCTTGGGTTGATGTAAGTACAAATCTCATTCTTGGTTTCTGATGGAGTCTCCTTTAGCCACGATAATGAAGAAGGTCCTAAGAGTCTAGCAAGTTCTAATCCAAGTTCCAAAGTCCAAGCAATGACTCAAATTCTAGAAAAGAGTAACAGAGATGCATCGAGGTTAAACAGCCAGAAATTACCTAGTTTTCTTCACTTGATTTCTTAAGCTACCTAGTGGGCTAAATTCAATATTCTTCATTTTTGGGTTTCTTTGGATGCTAAATTTCAGGTCTAAGCATTGAAAGTCAACCATGCTCAATTAAAGTGAAGAGATCAAGCCATTTTGTCCAGCCTGCCAGTTTTGTTCCAAGACTACATAGTAAAATGTTTAGTGGAATTCTCCCACTTAAACATGTTTTAACCTTGACTTCTTTACAGGGGGGCTTGTGCACACTGTAAGGTATCCCCCCATAGCCTAAAACTGAAATCATGCTCCCTTTGTATTTGCGGAAAGAAGGGCAGAGAATAGCTTATAGAACCTGGTTAAGCTGCTAGTGTTTTTCCTTCTCAAGAGGGTTTTCTCAGATGGTTCGTCACTCACTTGCTTCAATCATGATTCAAGACCGCCAGAACCGCAATGATTTACTAGAAAATTCAATTTCGAAAAGAGCAACCACTGAGAAAACAAAGAGGGAAAATGCAGCTTGCATTAGGACTGACTCGCCAAAAAGTGATCCTACTTTACAGCTGCTTTTCCCCGCATTTTCTTTATAATTTTAATATACTAGGTCTAATTGAATGTATTAAAGTTAAGCTTGGTCATTTGTCTTGCTTTCCTTTGTATTCTCGATGTAATTAACTTAGATTAATCAAGCTTATAACAGATTAGTCCTAAGTGCTTTGCTGAGCACATTTTAGATGTTCCATTCCTATGAAGGAAACCTCCTTAGCTAGTTTGCTACCTTAGGTCATGGTGTATAACGCCTTGAAGGCTCCCATTTGGCAAACACAAGCTTCAATATCAATTGAACTAGAATTGAGAGCATTACCCCATTCTTTCCTTAAACACTTCGCTTCCTTATCCTTAACTAGGCCGGTCAAGGTGGTGATCAAGTAAAGTCTTAACTCTTAATTAGATGGTGTTTCTGTATCCTAATTAGCGTTAGGGGCCCTAAACTAAAACTTTGTGGTGTTTCTGTATCCAATTGAGAGTTTAGACTATCATTTACCCATACATTCACTCAAGGAATCACTTAGACTCCATCTTGAATTTAGCTTGCTTTTCCTATAGCATTTAAACTTAGGATTGAGTCTTCATGTTTCTCCTTCATAGTTCCATTATATTTGGCATTAGAGCTTGGTTTCTCCCTCGCCTGGTACATCCCTCCACCTTTCAAAAGTCATTCCCATTCATTTCCAAGCACATTCCTTGTCACAACTTAAACAGAAAACCGAATGCACCATGAGTACTACTGCGAGTATGGAAGAGAAGGTGGACGCTGTTTTAAATAGTAACTATGATAACTATGAGTATACCACTTCAAATCAAGAACTAAGGGCACAAAATGAGTATCTAAGGAAACAACTAGGTACTCTCATGAAGCAAAAGCAGAGATGTGCGTAGAACCATCCCAATCTATACCTAGAAGGCAAGAACAAGTGTTTAGTCATAATCTTAATTGATCTAGTGAGGATGGACCTTTGAGAATGGCTAGACCAGAACCCCTGTCTTAAGCAAATACCAATGATTTCAAGGTTAAAAGCCCAGAGGATGAAGGCAAGCTTAATCCTAAGGAGTTCTTAGATTGGTTATATACCATTAAAAGAGTTTTTGAATACAAGGGTGTTCCTGAAGATAAGAAGGTGAAACTAGCAGCCTTGAGGCTCAGAAAGTATGCCTCTCTTTGGTGGACTAACGTGTATGCCAAATGAGTTAGAGAAAGAAAGTCTAAGATTAGAATATGGGAAAAGATGAAATCCAAGGGTAAAGCTCAATTTCTTCCCCCTACCTATGTTTAAGATTGATACTCTCAACTTCATAATTTGACTCAAGGCAATCTGAATGTAGAGGATTATACACAAGAGTCTGAGAAGCTTGTAATCAAGTGTGATTTACAAGAACCAGAAGAGCAAGCAATCATTAGGTACTTAGCAGGTCTTGATCCTATGTAAGCTAATATGGTCGAATTGGAAGCTTATACTACATTTGATGAAGTTTGTGTGCTTGCTGACAAGGTTGAGCAACAAAAGAAAGTCAAACTGCCCCTAAACATTAAAACCTCAAACCCTTTACCTGGAGCCAACCCTTTAATAAGGGGAGTTCTAATCCCTTTTCTAAGCCCCCAAATCTGTCCCCTTTCTTTCCACAAAGAAGCCCAACTCCATAAAAGATCCAAACCTCTTAAAATAGAACAAATCTTAACCCTCTGAAGAATCGGAGGTGCTTCGAGTGTCAAGGACTTAGGATATTACTTCGGACTGCCCAGACCACAAGGTTATAAGCTTAGCTGAATGGATAGCCATTGAGGAGGTGTTTGAAGAGGAGGAAAAGGAGGATGATTTTGACGATGAGCTTGAGGAAACTCAATAGGAGGTAGTGGGCGAAGCTGATGAAGGAGAGATGTTGGTTTTAAAAAGAGTTTTGATCAATCAGAAGGGAGCTAAGGACGAGCGAAGGGAAAGCATATTTCACTCCTGCTGTACGGTTCAAGGGAAAGTATGTTTTGTGATCATTGATGGAGGAAGCTATGCAAACGTGGTTTCTCTAAGCATGAATGAGAAACTAGGCTTGCAAACCATGACTCATCCACACCCTTACAACATTTAATGGTTGAATCAAAGCAATGGTATCTATGTGAACTCTCAGTACCTTGTTTCTTTCACTATTGGAAAGAACAACAAAATGAACTTTAGTGTGAGCTAATTCCCATGGATGTTTGCCATGTACTTTTGGGAAGACCATGGTTATATGATGGAGAACATCCCTTCCTACCTGTTGGAGACCAACCAGGAAGCATTGAGGACTCCCCTGGCACCAAAGAGATCCAGAAAATACATGCCTTGGTCTATGAAGATACAAACTAACCCTTACACCTACTGTCCAGTTCGACCAGAATCTGGCCTAGTTTGGTGCAACTTTTGAGCAGTGAACACCTAAGCATGATTGACTGCCTTGGCCACTCCCCATTAAGTTCAAGATGGTAACTATCAAATAAATCAAGTTTCAAGTCCTTTGGAGGTCATTTGCTGAGTCAACTAGCAACATCTTTTAAATAGTACAGTTCTGGAGGCAATATGGGGAAGGACGGTTTCAAGGGGAATTAAGATGACTTATCAATGTCCAATCTTTTTGTAACGTTGGGGAATGAAAGAAGACATAAATATTTATTGATTCAAGTGCCCAAAGGTCCCCAAAGCACCCCCTTGTTGCCTTTATCCAGTCAAATGGATAAGGAAAACACCCTTTTACCCGATCAAGCACTAGTCTGTACAAGGGTCTTGTTCCTTGGTTTTCTCTTGTAATTTTACGGCAGGTTGACTTATAATGCTTAAGTTGCCTTGTAAACTTGCTGCCTCATTTAGGAGCATCATGAATCCTAGTGAAGTGGCCTAAGCTAGATTAGACTTGATCTTATACTTAGGTCACCGAATTGACACTTCCCCACCCCTTATTGTACTTTCGATCCCCCTTAGCTAATTTTTGAGTTTGAATTGGCTGAGTGCCCACTTAAAAAGCCGGTCATCCCTCTTTTGAAGACAACTTTGAATGAATGGAAAGATTGAGTTAAGAAAACTTTCTGTCTCTTTAAATTCCTAGTGTTATATCTTAAGTGTGGCAATCTTAAGTGGGTCTCTAAGTCTTCTTGATTCAACTAAGCAGGTGATCAACTTCTGTAACTTACTTGAACTACGAAGATTGCCTAAATGTGTGAACTAAGGTGGCTCTTTTAGATCACTCTTGCTAGCCCACTTACTCATCAATCCTTGTCTAGTTACTTTTAGTTCCAAACACCCTACATTCTGCACGTGTGCATTCTTGACTCCCTCTTGCTACTTTGTGCATTAGTGAGGCTAGAATAGATTAAGTGGTATTAGAGCTTGGCTACCCTCATATGGTCGTATCTTCCCAAAACCCAAACATAAACCAAATCCACAAAGAACCCGATTACATCAAGTCTTCTGGCCTTACTCCCGAGCAAGTGGTTGAAAAAGCCTTGATAGAAAAGGCCGAACTAGAGGCAAAAGTCAAGTATCTACAATCACACCTTAGTTAAATGCTACAAGAAAAAAGGAGAAACTAGCAGAGTTATAGAAGTACAAGTAAGCTAGTTGACTCGGATGACTCTACAGGGGAAGAAAGCAGTTTCCTTGATGATTCTGGTGAAGATGTGCATGCAAGAAGATCAAGGAGGCACCATAAGCCTTATGACCGAAGCCATAATGATTTTAAGGTGGATATTCCTGAATTTGAGGGCCAACTAGATCCGGACTTGTTCTTAGATTGGCTCCAAACTGTTGAAAGAGTCTTTAGGTTCTAAGACATCCCCGAATAGAAGAAAGTAAAATTAGTTGCCTTGAAACTTAGAAAGTATGCATCTATTTGGTGGTCGAATGTTGTGTCCAAGTGAGTTGGGAAGGGTAAAGGGGAGATTAAAACTTGGGAGAAAATGAAGTCCAAACTCAAATCCAAGTTTTTACCACCCCATTACTTACTAGGCAAGTTCCTTAAACTACAGCACCTCAAACAAGGCTCTAAGAGTGTAGAGGAGTACACTAGAGACTTTGAACAACTACTTTTGAAGTGTGACTTGAAAGAGGACGAATCTCAAACCTTGATTCGGTATTTGAGTGGTTCGAATAAGGAGATTGCTTATGTTGTTAACCTTAGTGTTTTAGCTCACAAGGTGGACTTATAAAAGAGAATCAAAGGCAAGGGCATGGTTTCTAAGCCTAACCCTCGGCCTTACCCTTTCCAAAGGCCATCTTACAACCCCATCAAATCTGCCCCAAACACAAACTCGAGACCTCGCCCACCTACTGCCCCACAAATTGCCTCAAAATAGCTGCCCAAACCAATGGACATGAAAAGGTGCTTTTCGCGTCATGGCCTAGGACGCTATACATCCGAATGTCCTAATAAGAGAGTGGCAACTTTGGCTAAATATTAAGATTCCTTTGAGGAATTGCAGGAGGAGAATGATAAAGGGGAGAAGGAGCTTCTTATGGCCAAGGCTCTAGAAGAAGTAGAGGAGGGACCCGATGAAGGAGAAATTCTTGTGATTAGGCGTGCTCTTACCGGTTTAGCTTCCCAAAAGTAGTTGTAACAACAGGAGAATATCTTCCATACTCGATGCACCGTGAGTGGGAAGGTTTGTTCTCTTATCATTGACGAGAGAATTGTGCTAATGCTGCCTCAAAGTCCATGGTAAAGAAGCTTAAGCTTGCGATTTCACCACGCCTAAGCCCATATACCATCTAATAGCTTAATTAAGGTAAAGGTTTTTAAATCTCTTCTCGATGTTTGCTTACTTTATCAATTGGAAAGAACTATAAGGATGAGATTTGGAGTGACATTGTGCCCATGGATGCTTGTCACGTCTTTTTAGGATGCCCTTGGCTCTTTGATAGAAGAGTGATGCATGATGGCCGTTAAAACACATACACCTTCACCAAAGACCACAGAAGGATCACCCTTACTCACCTCAAACCCACCTCCCAAAGAAAGTCCCAAGACACTCCTAGCATGGATGTCTTTCTAACTACACTCCTATGTTCTTAACTCCATGAATTCAATAATTTCAAAGAATGGATACTACTTGGCCATAAACGAGCCAAAGCTAACGATTATTCACTTGTCCCTCTCTTAAAAGCCTTTACCCTTGTCTTTCCAAGTGAGGTACCCCATGGCCTCCCTCTCAAAAGATCCCTACAACATAAAATCGACCTCATCCCCCATGCCACACTCTCAAAGAAGCCGGTCTAGCGAATGAATCCTCAAGAAACTCAAGAAGTGTGACGATAGGCATATAAGCCCCTATCTAAAGGTTTGATATGTGAGAGCCTTAGGCCATGTGCTGTTCCGGCCTTGCTTGTTCCTAAGAAGGATGGTTCCATGAGGATGTGTGTGGATAGTAGAGCAATCAGCATGATTACGATCAAGTACTGCTGTCCTATTGGAAGATTGAAAGATCTTCTTCATGAGTTACATAGAGCTACTATCTTTTCTAAGATTGATCTTATAAGTGGCTATTTTCAGATCCGGATCTCTGATGGCAATGAATGGAAAACTGCTTTCAAAACCAAAGGGGGATTATGTGAGTGGCTTATTATGCCCTTTAGTTTGACGAATGCACCAAGCACTTTCATAAGACTTATGAATTAAGTTTTAAAGCCCCTCATCGGCAAGTTTATTATTATCTGCTTCGATGATATATTTGTGTATAGCCGTGGTGAAGAAGAGCATGTCAAGCATTTTCACCAAGTCTGGAGCATTCTAGCTCAGGAAAAGCTTTATGGGAACTAGGGGAAATGTTAATTTTTTTCCTCACAACTCATATTCTTGGGCCATGTCGTTTCAGCTCATGGGATTTATGTGGATGAGAGCAAGATTAAGGCCATCTATGAGTGGCCCACACCTTCATCTATGCAATAGGTTTGGAGCTTTCATGCTCTAGCCTATTCCTATAGGAGGTTTATGAGACATTTTAGTACCATTGTAGCTCCCATGACCGAGGTTCTTAAAGCTAAAGGGTTTGAGTAGACCGAATAAGCTCAAAAGGCCTTTGAGGACGTCAAGTTCGAGCTTATTATTATACCCACTCTAGCCCTTCCAAGTTTTTCCAAAGTCTTTGAGGTAGAATGTGATGCTTCCCATGCGGGGATAGGGGCTATCTTATCTCCACAGAAGACAGTAATAGCTTTAATTAGTGAAAAGCTCAATGATGCAAAGAGCAAATGCTCCACTTATGACCAAGAGTTCTATGCAATTGTGAGAGCTTTAGAGCATTGGCGACATTACTTTGTGGGAGGAAAGTTCATTCTCCATTCGAATCATGAAGCACCAAAGTTTATTCAAGGACAATATAAGCTCAATCTAAGACATGCAAAGTGGGTTGAATACTTATAATCCTTTCATTTCCTAATCATCCACCACAAGGCCGAGAAGATGAACAAGGGTGCAGATGTATGATCAAGAAGGTATCTTGTACTCTCTACCTTAGAATCTAAAGTCCTTGGTTTTTCAGTGTGTTAAGGGGTTGTATGCCCAAGATGAAGATTTCAAGGAAATCTGTGGGAAATGCACCAGACATGCCCACGAGTTGTTCCATTTGGAGAATGGGTTTCTTTTATAGGGAAACCAGTTATGCATACCAAGATGTGGGTATACAGAACTCTTGATTCAAGCGCTCTATGGAGGAACATTGGCCGGACACTTTGGCATGGAAAGAACATATTCTTTGCTCAAAGATCATTATTATTGGCCGAAGATGTCGAAGGATGTGAAGCATTCTGCAAAAAGGTGCTCAACTTGCCAACATGCCAATGGTCACTCACGACCCCAAGGTCTTTACTCTCCCCTTCCCGTACCTCAAGGTCCTTGCGAAGATGTAAGTTTGGATTTCATCATGGGTTTTCCAAGGACATAAAAGCCTAAGGATTCTATTATGGTTATGGTGGATGGGTTCTCAAAATGGCCCACTTTGTGGCATATCATACCACCTATGATGCATCTCTCATTGCAAACCTCCACTTCAAGGAGATAATATGACTTCATGAGATTCCAAGAAGCATGGTCTCGGATAGGGACACCAAGTTTCTAAGTCACTTTTGGCTTACCTTGCAGAGAAACCTTGGTACTCATCTCAAGTTTAGCACTACTTGCCACCCCGAAACCGACGACCACAATGAAGTGACTAATAGAACTTTAGGCAATTTGCTTAGAGTTATAGTGAAGAAGAGCATAAATGATGTATGTCTCAAGGGAAGAAGAAACCCAAGCTAACACACATCAAAGAAAGCCAATAACCCAAAGTATATCTCGGCCACAAGTGGCATGGTCGTGCCTATATGCACGGGTAGGCCGTGCCAAGTTGCTGCCTGGCCATGACTGAAATTCCTTACTTTGTACGGTTGGAGGTGCTTTGAGGTGGGGATGTTTGCTAGTCCTTTGGGAGTAGTTTAGGGCATTGATATAGATTGAACAGAGAGTATGAAGGATGTGAGAGTGAGCGGATTCGAAGGAGTTTTAAAGTGAAAGATTATTAACTTAAAAATCAAGCTAATAACCTCACCTTAATCCACCCTTAATCTGATTGTTGCAAACGAAGACAGGATAGACTAAACTCAAAGAATGGACACAGAAATGCAACCAATCTTGAGTCTAGGGCCCTTAATCTTGATTACGATACAGATATCACCACTTAATCAAGGTTAAGACTTGACTTGAACACACCTTAATTGGCCTAATTAAGGATAAGCAAGCAAGATTTGAAGAGAGAAAGCTATAAGCTCTCAAACTGAAATTTCATATCAAAGCTGAATGAATCAACCACGGGCCACACCTTCCCTTTCTATAAATTCCTAACAGGCACACAACTAAGCTAGCACCTCACTAACCTTTCCTTCTTAGGGAGAAAAGGTCTTAATTAAGCTAATTACACCCGATTAGAGTTAACCGATTGAAAACCTTGATCTAGCTAGCTTAATTACATTCTTAGCAGTAAGAAAAGCATGACAAATGATGTTTACAACATGCTTAGCGTAAACACAAACATAAACAACCAGGAACTCAGCTCTCTTGCATGTGCATAGCCATAAAGTGAGAGGCACTTTTCAGCTAGCCAATAAGAAGCAAGGAACATCTTCTTTTGCTGCTCTTCTCTTATTGGTTGACCTTCTCAAGGTTGCAGCCTGTCATTGATGCTTTGGGACGTGTGCCAAGCCTTGAGGAGTGTGCTATATCAGCTGAGTTGAAGGAACCCCACCAGTGAAGGCAAAAACAAACCGGCATATCAAACTGGGTTCAGGACAATTTTTTAGCCGGTTTTGTGACTGAGTTTAACCATGACAAAAGTGAGCATGACTGAGGTTTTAGACCATGGGGGAAAGTTTAGGATGCGTATAAAACCCCCCAACCAACGAATTAAGGTTAAATAAAATCTAGGTGGGGTAATCGAACTCAAACATTAAACCGTGCATA
>NCQV01061407.1:17039-44609 GCA_002740545.1 Lophocereus schottii
TTCTGGCGGCAATTTGGAGACGGGTAGATTCAAGGGAATTAAGATGACTTATCAACATCTAGCATTTTTCAAACTTTACGGCATCAATGAATACATGAACATTTATCAAGTTAAGTTCCTAAAGGGTCCACAAAGCACCCCCTTGTGCTGCCTTTACCCTGCCAAAAGGATAAGGAAATTGTCCTTTTACCCGGTTAAGCACGAACCGGTACAAGGGTCTTGTTTCTTGGTTTTCTCTTGTACGTTTGCTGCAAGTTACTTGTAATTATGTACTTTAGTTGCCTTGTAAGCTCGACACCACATTT
Source organism: Lophocereus schottii (assembly GCA_002740545.1). NCBI lineage: Eukaryota > Viridiplantae > Streptophyta > Magnoliopsida > Caryophyllales > Cactaceae > Lophocereus > Lophocereus schottii. The sequence continues at coordinate 17,345 of NCQV01061407.1, forward strand.
AGGAGCGTTATTAATTCTAATGAGGTGCCCTAAGCCAGATTAGACTTGATCTTGTCGTTAGGTGACCGAATTGAGACTTCCCCACACCCCTATTGTACTTTCAGTCCCCCTTAGCTAAATTTTGAGTTTGAATTGGCTAAGTGTTTCCTTAAAAGTTCGGACATCCCTCTTTTGACGAAAACTTTAAATGAATGAAAAGCTTGAGTTAAGAAAACTCCCTCTCTCTCTTTGAAATCCTGGTGTTATATCTCGAGTGTGGCAATCTCAAGTGGGTCTCTAGGTCTTCTTGATTCAACTAAAAAGGTCACTAACTTCTATGACTTACTTGAACTAAGAAGATTGCCTAAGTGTGTGAAATAAGGTGGCTCTTTAGGATCACCCTTGCTAGCCCACTTACTTAACTACCCTTGTCTAGTTACTTTCGGTTCCAAACACCCTATGTTCTGCCCGTTTGCATTCTTGACTCCCTCTTGCTACTTTGTGCATTAGTGTGGCTAGAATACATCATTGTATGATTGTAGGGGTATGCATAATTGTTACTTGAATACAAATTCCTTTACCAAGGATGGTAAGACGACTACCATAGCCCCTTCATCCCCATCTAAGCTCCACCAAAATAAGCCTCAAAACACGTCCAACCAATCTGATGTGTTTCTCACTTTTAGTGAACCTGATGTAAAGCTCAAGGCAAAACACTCACACTCAATTGACTTGTAATGAAGAAGCTAAGCACTCACGACTCTTTACTTGAACTCAAGGAATCCGAAACTAAAAAGTGAGTTGAAGGATAGTTCTAAACCAAAAAGTTGGATACAGAAACACCACCAAGATCAAGCTTAGGGCCCTTAAACTATGATTAAGATACAGAAACACCACTTAACCAAGTTTAGGACTACACCTGAACAACGTTCTAATCGGCCTAGTTAGAGATAAGTAAGTTTAGTGCTTAAGGAGGAACGAATGCAATGCTCTCAATTTCGGTTTGTAATTGAATATTAACATACCCTTAAAAAATGAGCCTTCAAAGGCAGCAAAATAGCTATGGAGGTTTCCTCCCGAGGAAGAAAACATGTAATTGTACTTAGTTAAGTGCTTAGGACTAATCTAGTTTACAAGCTTGATCAATCTAAGCTAAATACAACCAGAATGCAAGGAAAGCAAGACGAATGATTATACTTAACCTTGATACATCTAATTAGGCATAATACATTAGTTTTCTAAGGAAAAGTAGAGAAAAGTAGTCGTAAAGGGGGATTGCTTTTCGGCTGACCAGTTCGGGTGAAGGGTACATTTTCTCTCTTTGCTATCCCATTGGTTGCTCTTTCCAAACAGACTTCTATAGCAAATCATGGTGTTTCTAGCTACCTTCACGCATGATCGAAGCAAGCAAGCAAGGAAATGGTTGAGCAAACCCAATTGAGAAGGAATAATACGTAGGTGCTTAATCGGGTTCTAGAAGCTCAAAACTACTTAGTTTTCTGCCCCTCTTTACACCAATCAAAAGTGAGCATGATTTTAATTGCAGGCACTGGGGAAATACCTTAGGGTGTGTACAAACCCTCTCTGTATAGAAATCAAGGTTAAAACCTGTTTAAGTGCGAGAATTCCACCAAAATATTTTATAATGCAGCTTTGAACCAAAATTAGCAGGTTGGACAAAATGGCTTGATCTCTTCACTTTGATTGAGCATGATTAACTTTTAATGTTTGAACCTAAAGGTTAACATCCATAGGGACCCAAAAATGTAAAAATATTGAATTAAGCCGCAACATAGCTTAAGAAATCAAGTGAACAAAACTGGGCATTTTCTAGCTATTTAACCCAGTTGCATCTTTTTGGCTCTTTTCTAGGATTTGAGCCATTGCTTGGATGTTGGAAGACTCTCAGACCTTCTTCCTTGTCTTGGCTTAAGGGAACTCCATCGTCCACCTCTTGTTGAAAAGATTTGGTCCTCAAATTGGCAAGGTAATCATTGGGTTGGTAAGCACTCAAGCCAGCTACATTGAATGCAGTTGAAATTCCATAGTCACCTAGTAAATCAACCTTATGAGCATTATCATTACTTCATTCAAGTACCTGAAAAGGATCATCAGCTCTAGGTATTAACCTTGTTCTTCCTTTTGGAGGGAAATCATTCCTTCCTAAGGTTTATCCAAATGAGGTCTCAAGGCTAAAAAACCATCTTTCTCATATGCTTGTTGGCTTGGGCTTCACATTATGCATCAGGGTCCTCAACTCTGGCCTTAACCAACTTATGGAGCTTTTAAATCTCTTTCACTCTAGCTGTTACATCTGCACTTGGCTTTTGATCTAATGACCATCGGGAAGATCAAGGGGGCCTAGGGGATTAATCCCATACACCACCTTAAAAGGAGATATACCAGTAGCCCTGCTTTGAGCTTTACCATACGTAAATTCAATATGTGATAAGAGTAAATCCCAAGCTTTGGCATGAGGTTTAATCAAATCCCTTAGTAAAGTACCTAGGGTTTGATTAGTCACGTCAGTGTATCCATCAATTTGGAGATGACAGCTGGTACTACACATGAGTTTAGTAACAAGTTTCTTCCACAAGGTAACCTATAAATGACTTAAAAACTTTGTATCCCTATTGAAAACAATGGATTTAGGGACACCATAGAATCTGGTTACCTTCTTAAAGTATAACTCGGTAATGTGTGTCACATCATTGGTTTTGTTCCATAGTATGAAATGTGCCATCCTTGAAAACCTATCTACCACCACAAATATAGAATACTTGCCCCTTTGTGTTCTAGGCAAACGTAAACTGAAGTCGATGCTTACATCCTCCCAAGGTAAACTGGGAACTGGAAGTGGTGTGCATAAGACGTAGGGTAAGGTGTGACTCTTGGCAGCTTGGCACGTTCCATATCTCTCTACAATGTCTTGAACATCCTTCTCTATTCCAGGCTAGTAATAATGTTCCCTTAATGTGGTTAAGGTCTTAGATTCACCAAAATGACTGGCCAAGGAACCTCCATGCACTTCTCTAATTTATACCTCACGAGTGCTACACTTTTGTGTAAATAGCGATGTATCCTTGAACAAAAACCCTTCTTAAATCAAGAAATCTCCTTTGGGGTGTTTGGAACAGGTGGCAAACAACTCCCCAAAGTCTTTATCCTTATCATACAAAGCTTTTAGATGCTTAAAGCCAAGTACATAAGCATCTAATTTGAATAAAAGTAGATACCTCCCAGATTTGTGTTGATTGTAAAGTGAAATGACTGAAGAAAGTCAACCCACTTAGCATGGCATGAGTTTAACTTATGCTAGCATTGAATATACTTTGAAGCCTTACAGTCAGAATGCAGAACAAACTCACTTGCAATCAAGTAATGACTCCAATGCTCTAAACACCTCATGATTGCATAAAACTCTTTCTCATAGGTTGAATACTTTCTTCTTAAATCACGTAACTTCTCACTAAAGAAGGCTAAAGGTTTGCCTTCTTGAGTACGAACACCACCTATACTAACTCCAGAAGCATCACATTCAACTTCAAAGACTTTATCAAAGCACGGCAACGAAAGAACTAGTGCTTGAGTAAGTCTTTTCTTGATCTCTTCAATAGTAGATTGGGCTTAGAGTGTCTAAATGAATGATGCATCCTTAGTCATGGGGGCTATGATAGTGCTGAAATTTTGAATGATGCACCCTTAGTCATGAGGGTCTAAACAAAAGACCGAGGATTGTGTTTGGAATTGAAAGGAGAAATGATTTTGGCAGGGGGCAGATGATACTAGGCCAAGGAGAAACCAAGGCTTTGATACCAAATATGATGTAAAGCTTAAGGGAAAACAGTCACACTTAACTGAATTGCAATGATCAAGCTAAGAACTCTTAGCTCTGCACTTGAACTCAAGGAATTCGAAACTGAAAAGTGAGTGGAAGGATAGTTCTAAACCTAGAACTTAGATATAGAAACACCACCAAGATCACGCTTAGGGCCCTTAAACTACGATGAAGCTATGAAAACACCACTTAATTAAGTTTAAGACTACACTTGAACACCACTCTAACTGGCCTAGTTAGGGATAAACAAGTATAGCGTTTAAAGAGGAATGAAAGCAATGCTCTCAATTCAGGTTTGTAATTGAATATCAACACATCCTTATAAAATGAGCCTTCAAAGGCATTATAGACATCGTCGTAAGGTAGCAAGCTAGCTAAGGGGGCTTCCTCCCTAGGAAGGAAACATCTAATTGTGCTTAGTTAATTGCTTAGGACTGTTCTAGTTTATAAGCTTGATTAATCTAGGCTAATTATAACTAGAATGCAAGGAAAGCAAGACAAATGATTAAACTTAACTTACTACATCTAATTAGGCTTAATACATTAGTTTTCTAAGGAAAAGTAGAGAAAAGTAGCTGTAAAGGGGGATTGCATTTTGGCTAACCAATCCGGATGAAGGGTCCATTTTCTCTCTTTGCTTTCTAATTGGCTGCTCTTCCCAAAATAGATTTTTGCAGCAAATCATGGTGTTTCTAGCTACCTTGACTCATGATTGAACTAATCGACTATTAAAATAGCTGAGGAAACGTACTTGGGAAGGAAAAACACGTAGGTGCTTAACTGGGTTCTGGAAGCTCAAAACTACCAGGTTTATTGCCCTTCTTTCCACCAATCAAAAGTGAGCATGATTTTAATTTCAGGTAGTGGAGGAACACCTTAGGGTGTGTACAAAGTCCCTAAAAAGAAATACAGTATAAAACATGTTTAAGTGGGAGAATTCCACTAAAACATTTTACCGTGCAGTTTTGGATCAAAACCAATAGGCAAGACAAAATGGCTTGATCTCTTCACTTCGATGGAGCATATGAGGTATCTTTTAATTGTTGTATTACAAGGTCAAGTTGATGTGCTTTGAAGTCAAGGGAGTCAATCTTAATGCCACGGGAGTCAGCTTCATGTTTCAACTTGACTAACTTTCTAAGTGACATGGCACCTGCATTTTTGAGAGTTGACTTTTGTGTTTGGGGTTTATGTTTCAGGGCATATATGGAGGCTCAGGGTTTGGGCGAGGATCTGAACTTGATATGATACTAAATATGATGTATCACGCTGGGAACGAAAGGAATGAAAGGAAAGTTGAAGTTCAAGGAGCACAGAAGGATGAAGGTTGCATGTGGAAGGGAACGGCGTGCTTAGGGAAAGGATGTAGAAAACTGGAAATTGAAAGATCAATAGAGCTGAAACGATTCATAGATATAGATTTTACCATGGAAAATTGTTTCAGGGTCCTTGATCTTTGGGTACGATACAGATTTCACCACCTAACTAAGACCAAGACTCACTTGATCACCACTCTAATTAGCCAAAATAGAGATAAGCAGGTAGAGAATTCAAGGTAACAACACTAAGTAGTTTCAAACTCAACTTCATATTTCAAATAGTCATCATTGATTTATAAAATGTGCTCTTGCACTATTTACAATGAAAGTCTAAGTCCTTTCCTTCCACACTAGGTAACCTTTAGGAGGTTACTTAATGATTAGGAAACTCATAAAATATACTTACCTAAGCTTCAATAGCTAATAAAATGATTAACCTAAGCTTCTTCCTTGATGATCCTTGGCTGGTTAGTCATGTTTTCCTACCTACGAAGGACTTCTCTCACGGCTGGGACATTAAAAGAATCAGGCTTGTACATGTATGTCACCTCATGCCATGGTGTTCGAATGCTAGCTTGCAAAATGGCCTATTCTCCTCAACCCAGGTGTCACTTTCTTCATGACTGAGTCACATAGTCAGAATTACTAGGCGGCCAAGTGAGCACAAAGGTTGGCAAAGAAAACCCACCTAAGAGGGTAAACCCTCCAGGTGAATAAACTGGTTGTGAATAGGTGCATATGGCACGGTTTTTGCCAGCTCATTCTGATGAGTAATCTTAGGTTTCCTTCCATGAGGGAAAACCTCAAGATGTTAGAAAATTGCTTCATTTGAGAAATCTAGATTTGCACATCATTAGGAGGCTCAATTTGCCTAACTAATCCAACTGTGCATTCTCGGACTCTATTAGGATAGTTTTGTAAAATGGGCTGGACGGGTTGTTTTAGCTCATTTTTCTTGGACCTTGCTAGACATGCTTGGCTGCTTGACATCCTAAACTAACTAACGAAAAAAGAATTACACAATTTGGATGTCATTTGGTCCAGAAATGATAAAAACAAAACCGAATACAATCTAGCTCAACTGGGCAGTTTGGACAGTCTAGATTTAGAGCTAATTTGGATAGGCAAACAAAGTCCAAATGACTTAGAACTTGCTTTATTCGAAAGGTGACTTCCAAAACGTTAAAATCATGGCAAAATATTGGACCTAAGTCTCAAGGAAGTCAAAGTAATAAAAGACACAAAATTGGGCCTATATTCTAATTTAAACCCGAAACCTACTGTTTTGTATTCCTAGCAAAAGTGTGGGTTTTTCCTTAGTTTAGGCTGTTAAAGCCTAATTACCTTGACTAAACCCTTAGTCTAAATTGAACTTTATGGGTAGATCTCCATCAACATGATTGACTTTGAATGCTTGGACCTCAAAGTTAACATCCAGAGGAACCCAAAACTGTACAAATATTAAACTAAAGCCACAATATAGCTTGAGAAATCATGCGACCAAAATCGGGTATTTTCTAGCCATTTAAACTGGTTGCTTCTTCATGGCTCTTTTCCAGGATTGAAGCGATTGCTTAGACTTTGGAACTTGCATTAGACCTTGCTAGACTCTTATGACCTTCTTCCTTGTCTTAGCTTCAGGGGACTCCATCAGAACCATTGTTAAAGGCCTCCCATCATGAATTTAAGGCATTTAGATAGTGGATATTAAGTATCCAAGATGAATTAGATTCTCCCTTGCCCTCACATCCCATAGCTAAAGCACTTCTACAAAAGTTCTTTTATTTTTTTCCTCAGCAGATACCCACGGGTTTACCTCCTAAAAGAGAAATCCAACACCACATTCCTGGTTCCATCCTACGTACTAAACTAGCCTAGGGGATGCATCGTAGGGAAACCATGGAGATTCAATGCCAACTTGAGGAACTAATGTCTACGAGCCTGATCCACGAGTCCTCAAGTCAATTTGCCATACCAGCTTTACTAGTTCTTGAAATGGATGGACGATTGTGTAAGTGTGTGGATAGCAGGGCCATGAACAAGATCACAATCAAGTACATGTACGCAATACCTAGACTTAAGGATGTTATAGATGATTTGCATGGCTCCCAAGTGTTTTCTAAGACTGATCTTCGAAGTGGTTACTACCAAATTAGAATAAGAGAATATGACGAATGGAAGATGGCCCTTAAGACTAAAGGAGGGCTTTAAGAATGGTTGGTTTTGTCCTTTGGTCTTTCAAATGTTGCAAATACATTCGAGAATTGATGAATCAAGTGTTTAGGCCGTATATAGGCAAGTTTATGGTAGTTTACTTCGATAATATCTTGATTTATTCCAAGAATGAGCATGAACATCAAGATCATCTTACTCAAGTTATACTTGTTCTAGAGCATAAAAGATTGTTTGGTAACCGAAACAAATGTGCCTTTTTCACTCTTGAGGTAACATTCTTAGGTTATATTGTGACTAGAGATGTTATTAAGGTAGATGAGAGCCAGATAGATATCCTCATAATATATATGGTGTTTGAAGCTTTTACAGATTAGCTTCCTTTTACAGGAGTTTTATTCGAAACTTTAGCGCCATTATAGCTCCCATAACTAAGGTGATTAAAGGTACATCATTACGATGGACCCCTAAAGCCCAAGCTGCCTTTGAGAAAGTGAAGAAAAGGCTTACTCAAACATGGGTTCTAGCTCTACCGTGCTTTGGTAAAGTCTTTGAAGTTGAGTGTGATGCCTCTAAAGTTGGTATAGGTGGTGTTCTTATACAAGAAGGTAGACCTTGAGCCTTCCTTAGTGAGAAATTGTGTGATTCAAAGAGGAAGTATTCCACCTATAATAAAGAGTTTTCTGCTCTTGTGAGGTGTTTAGAGCATTGGAATCATTATCTGATTGCTAGCGAGTTTATTCTTCATTCTGATCATGAGGCTTCAAAGTATATTGAAGGCCAGCCTAAGGAAAACTCACGTCATGCCAAATGGATAGAATATTTATAATTATTTCACTTTACAATTATGCACAAATCTGGAAAACTCAACCACGGAGCATATGCTTTATCCTGGAGGTACTTACTCTTTTTGCAATTAGATCCTTATGTTCATGGCTTTGAGCATCTAAAAAGTCTATATGCTAATGATGAAGACCTTGGGATGTTGTATTCTGAGCGCTAAAAGCACCCTAAGGTAGATTTCTTAGTCCAAGAGGGCTTTCTATTTAAGCGTGCTTGGTTATGTATCCCAAAATGTAGCGCTCGTAAGCTTGTGATTAGAGAAGTGCATACTGGTTCCTTAGCTGGTGATTTTGCAGAGTCCAACACCTTAACTATGTGAAGGTACTATTATTACTAGCCAAGGATAAAGAAGGATGTTTAAGATATCCTTAGAAGATATGGAACATGCCAAGCTGCCAAAAGTCATGCCTTACACCACGGCTCATACACACCCCTTTTGGTTCCTACTTTACCTTGGGCAGATGTAAGCATGGATTTCATTTTGGGTTTACTAAGGACCCAAAGAGACAAGGATTCTATATTTGTTGTAGAAGATAGATTTTCAAAGATGGCTCATTTCATTCATGCAACATTGCAAAGTTACATTTCAAAGGGGTGACAAATTGCATGGTATCCGTAAATCAATTATTTCTAATAGGCATACAAAGCTTTTAAGTCCTTTTTAGCTTACCTTATGGAAGAAACTTTGTACTAAAATCATATATAGTACAACCTATCATTCTCTAACTGTGGGCAAACTGAGGTGACTAATCGGACCCTAGGTAATCTGCTAAGGGCTTTGATTAAACCTCATGCCAAAGCTTGGGATTTACTCTTACCCACATGCTGAGTTTGCTTATAACAAGGCTCTAAGCAAGGCTACTAGTGTATCCCTAATGTGTATCAGCCCATGAAATCCTCAATTAGCCCTAACTAATTTTTGAACCTGTTTCAGTTTAAAGTTGATTCATCAACTTAAGCTTAATTTAACTTAGATTTCTTTGCTAAGAGAGCTTAATGACATTCTAATAAACTTAAATATGTAATCAAATTAGTTTTAAATTAAGTATTTTCGTCCAAACCATCGAAGGACTTGAAATAGAAGGTCCCAGCTTCAGGCCAACAACATACATGGTTTTTGAGTGCTTAATTACTTAGGCCTCTTTGAGGTTTAAATCTAATATTTTGATAAGGATATGAAGTTGAAGAAGTTAGCTTTCTAAAAGCAAGTTTCAACTCATTTGGACTTCAGTTGCCTATTCGATTCAGCGTTTAAATCCGAGCTGCCCAAGCTACCCGGATGAGGCAGATTATGCTTGGTTTTATTTTTATTTTTTTCTAGATTAAATGACATCCCAATGTTGTAATTCTTTTTTTGTTATTTACTTTAGGATGTCAAGTAACCAAGCATTTTAAGCAGGGTCTAAGAAAAAAGAGCCAAGTCATCTAGCCCAATGCAGCAAGTCAAGTAGCCCACTTGGCACCTAATAATGCATCGTTGGATTAATTAGGCTAATTAAGCTTGCTAATGATGTGCAAGTCTAGATTTCTCAAATGGGGCGGTTTGGTGACATCTTATGGTTTCCTCTCATTAGATGAAACTGAAGATCACTTATCAAAATGAGGTGGCATAATGGGAGCAAATATTGGGACACATGGCGCCTATCCTGCCGGTTACTTAGCCTAGAGGGTTTACCCTCTTAGGAAGGTTTTCTTCAACAACCTATGTGCTTGCTTGGTTGTCTAGAGAAGCTTAGTGATCCCATGACCCATTCCAGGGGAAAACACCAGGTGGGTCAAGGAGGAAATGCCATTTGGCAAGCATGTGTTCAAACACCTTATGCTTGAACTGAAACCATGTAAAGGCTTTACTTTTTGAGGTAGAAGCCATCCTAGCAAGGAAATTGTGACCAAGTAATCTAGGATGATTAGGAGAGAGTTTAGTTGCTTGTTTTGTTAGTTACTAAACTCATTACTCATGCACAGCTTAATTTAAGAACATGTAATTTAGCTTAGTAAGTGTGCTTAAAAGGTTTCCTAATTATTCAGAAACCTCTTGTAGGTTACCTATTGATGTAGGAAAAAGCCTTGGGTAAGCCTTATATACAGTCCAAGACTCCGTTTTATAAATCAAGTTGATGTTGAATGAAAAGAAAGTGCATTGAGCTTTTGCTTCTTGTGAGAACCCAGATACTTTACTTACTTATCTCTACTTAAGCCGACTAGAGTGGTCATCAAGTGAGACTTAATCCTTGATTAGATGGTGATATTTGTATCCTAAGTAAACTTAAGGGGCTAAAAGCTTGTTGGTGATATCTACATCCAAGTAAGAGTTAGTTTTCACTAGATTAATCTTTTGTGGTGAATTCTACATCCAACGATTAGTTTAGTTTCTATCCTTTTCCCTTAATGGTAATCTTTCTTGGTTTTAGCTTTCACTCTTGAATTGAGTTAAGCACAACCCTTGAGAGATGCACCAATTTTGGTATCAGAGCAACCTCAAATGCTTACCTGAACCTCGAGCCTCTATGTACACCCTCAAACACAAACCCCAAACACGAAAGTCAGCTCTCAAAAATTTGAGTGCCATGTCACTTAGAAAGTTAATCAAGTTAAAACATGAGGCTGACTCCCTTGGCATCAACATTAACTACCTTGACGTCAAAACACGTCATCTTGACCTTGCAATACAACAATTGAGAGATGATTAACACTACTATAATCTTGAAATGAAAAGAGAAGCTGAACAACCCTATCAAGCGGACCAAAGTCATGAGGATAATAAGGTTGACCTTGATCCGTCTCCCATCGTTGATGACTATGGTGAAGAAGAAATGAAGGAAGAAAAGGTGTTGCAGGCATAATCAAAAGAAGAAGTTATGGAGGAGCCTGACGAGGGTGAAATGCTTTTTTTGAGGAGAAATCTAAGAAACTTCAAAGAAGATGAAGATGAATGGAGAGAAAACATCTTTCATTCAAGACGTACTATTCAAGGGAGGGTGTGTTCTCAGATAATTAGTAGGGGAAGTTGTGCTAATGCAGTGTCACTAAGCATGGTGGAAAAGCTCAATTTACATACCACAGCCTACCCATAGCCTAACGATCTTTTTCAAACTCCTGCTTGTGGTAAGCCATCTTAAACAGCCCCTCGCCAACCGAGTAATTACCACTATTTTGAATCAAACCGCATTTATTTGAATGGTTTGTGTTATTTTTGCCAAATTTAATGGCTTAAATTTGAGGACAAATATTTTCTAGTAAGGGGAGGATGACGGACATCAGCCCATGCAATCCTCAATTAGCCCGAATTATTTTTTGAACCTGTTTTAGGTTTAAGTTGATGAAGTAACTTGAACTTAATTTAACTTTGATTTGTTCACTAAGAAAGTTTGTTAACATTCTAATAAGCTTAATTATGCAATTAAATCAGTTTGAAATTAAGTATTTTCGTTCAAACCATCAAAGGACTTGAAATAGAAGGTCCTGGGTTCAGGCCAGCAACATACCTAGTTTTTGAGTGCTTAATTATGTGGAGCTCTTTGAGGTGTAAATCAAGTATTTTTTCCATGGTTTTGAAGTTTAAGAAGTTAGCGTTGCAACAAAATCAATTTCAGCTTATTTGGACATCATTTGCTCATACAAGTCAGTGTTTAAATCTATACTGTCCAAACTGTCTGATTTATTATTTTCTACACGAAATGACATCCAAATGTTGTACTTTTTTCTTTTGTTAGATAGTTTAGGATGTTAAATAACTAGCATTGAAGAAGGGGCCGTCAAAAAAAAAGCTAAGTTGTCTAGCCCAGCCCAGCAAGTTAAGCAGCCTGTTTGGCGCCCAAGAATGCACGGTTAGATTAATTGGGCTAATTGAGCCTCCTAATGATGTGCAAATGCAGATTTCTCAAAAGGGAGGGTTTGCTGACATCATGCGGTTTCCTCCTATGGAAGGAAACCTAAGATTACAAATATAGCTGCACGCGCACGGTGGATTTGTAGCAGTTAAGGTTGATCCCGCAGAGACTAGGTTAATCTATTGGACTATATTCTCTCAAGATATGCTAAGCAAAATTTTAATTCAAGTGGTTTTGATTAACAATTACAAATAAACTTTTATGAATCAAATACAGGAAAAATGCATAGGAATTTTCGTTGTTATATAAGGGAATTAAAGCAAAATGATAAACATGTGCCTTTCTCTAATTGGTTAATTTCAAAGAATTACAATCTGTACAGAAATTCAGTCTAGTCTTTCAAAATCGACTACATTTGCCTAAATTAAGCAAATATCGCTCTTTCAACCTAATTTGACTTCATTTACATCTAATATTTTCAATTACTTAATTTGAGTCCTCTAAACTTAACAATCTCTTTTTCGAGACGAAGTAACGATACGTTCTAACAAGCAATCCAACAACCAAATGTCGTCTTTCGAATGTCTACTCGATTATTTCAGTTGTGCAAGCAAATTTTGGCCAAAAATCAACTTACGACATGAATAACACATGATAGAATGAAATCAAACCAATCATGAAAATAAGGACTATTTTATAGATTAAAACATGATCCAACTATACATTCATATACTACTAGATCCCTAGACAAAATAAAACTACTCACACATAATTAAAGATCAAATAACTAACTACCCTAAAATGATAAATCTAAAGAGGAAAAGAGAAGAGAAGAGAGAAGAATTACTCAGCCAAAAACCATGCCTGAACCGTCGCGCAAACCCGAGATAGAATCCTTGCAAGTCTTCACTTCAACTCTATCTCACTCTCTCTCTCATCTAACCAAATCCTAAGCTACTCGAAGAGAGGAAAGGAATATAATGAGATGATGGGGTGTGTGTGAGGATGAGAGCCCCATTTTTGTAGTAAAATTCTGGAAGACGAACAGCCGTGCGTAATAATGGAATAATAACCGCTAGGGAGTCGAAGAGCTTGCGAGAAAACAAAAAGCCTCGCAGAAAATAGAGACACCGCAGACCGACTGTGGCATCCACTGCCTCGGTATTCTTCTATTCTTCTTTCTTTCTACGGGCATGGCAACTCATGGGCATCCTTGTACAGTCGAAATACACTCATTTAGGATCAAAGCAAGGGCAAAAAGGTCAAGAATCCTGTAAAACGCAAAAAAGAACCATACTCAAGCGTAAATGGGAAAAAGAGTATAAATTATCATTTAAAGCATATAATTTTCCCTAAAAATGCAGAAAAAATGACCCTAACATAATATACACTTTAAGAACTTATCAATTACTCATCAAAATGAGGTGGCATAATGGGAGCAAAAATTGGGACACACGATGCCCATCCAGTCCGCTTCTTGGCCTAGAGGCTTTACCCACTTAGGAAGGTTTTCTTGAACAACCTATGTGCTAGCCTGGATGTCTAGAAAAGCTTAGTCATCTCATCACCCATTTAAGGAGAAAATGCCATGTGGGCCAAGGAGGAAGCGCCATTTGGCAAGCATGTGTTCGAACACCTTGTGCTTGAAGTGTCAACCATGTAATGGCAGCCATGTATACAAACCCTCCTAGCAAGAAAATTGTGACCAAGCTACCTAGGATGATAAAGAGAGAGCTTAGTTGCTTATTTTGTTAGTTACTAAACTCATTACTCATGCATAGCTTAGTTAAGGAAGTGTAATGTAATTTAGCTAATTAAGTGTGCTTAAAAGGGTTCCTAATCATTAAGTAACCACTTAGAGGTTACCTAGTGAGGTAGGAAAAGGCCTTGGGCACACCTTATATATAGTCCAAGTGTCTATTTTGTAAATCAAGTTGATGTTGAATGAAAGGAAAGTGCATTGAGCTTTTGCTCATTATGAAAATGCAAATACTTTACTTGCGCATGTCTAGTTAGGCCATGTAGAGTCGTGATCAAGTGAGTCCTAAGCCTTAACTAGGTGGTGATATCTGTATCCTAATTAAGCTTAAGGGCCCTAAACCGAAGCTTGGAGGTGATATCTATGTCCAAGAAAGAGTTTATTTTTCACTAGATTAATCTATCATGATGAAATCTACATCCATGGATCATTATGAAATCTACATCCATGGATTAGTTCAGCTTCTATCCTTTTCCCTTGATTGTAATCTTTCTTGATTTTAGCCTTCATTCTTGAATTGATTATGCTTAACCCTTAAGAGATGAACCAACTTTAGTGCCGGAGTAAGTCCAGATCCTTGCCTGACCCCGAGCCTCCATATACACCCTCAAACACAATCCTTAAACACGAAAGTCAGCTCTCAAAAGTCTAAGTGCCATGTCCCTTATGAAGTTAATCAAGTTGAAACATGAGGCTTACTCCCTCGGCATTAAGATTGACTCCCTTGATATCAAAACATATCATCTTGACCTTACAATGCAACAATTGAGGGATGATTTACACTCCTTCAAGCTTGAAATGAAAAGGGAAGCCAAACAACCCTTTGTCTCAAATGAAGTGGACCAAAGCCATGAACATACTAAATAAGGTTGACTTTGATCTACCTCCCATCTTTGATATCTATGGTGAATAAGGAAAGGAGGAAGAGAGCTGTTGTAGGTGTATTCAGAATAAGATGTTATGGAGGAACCTGACGAGGGTGAAATGCTTTTTTTAAGGAGAAATCTAAATAACCTCAAAGATGATGAAGATGAATAGAGTGGAAACATCTTTCCTTCAAGATATACTATTCAAGGGTGGGTGTGTTCTCTAATAATTGATGGGGGAAGTTGTGTTGTACGGTATCACTGGGCATGGTGGAAAAGCTCAATTTGCATGCCACAGCCTACCCACACCCTAACTATCTCTTCCAAACTCCTACTTGTGGGAAGCCTTCTCGAACAGCCCATGACCATCCGAGTAATTATCGCCAATAATGAATCAAACCACATTTATTTAAATGGCTTCTGTTATTCGAGCTAGATTTAATGGCTTATATTTGAGGAAAAATTTTTCTTACAAGGGGAGGATGATGGATATCAGCCCATGCAATCCTCAATAAGCCCTAATCATTTTTAGAACTTGTTTCAGTTTTAAGTTGATCCATCAACTTAAGCTTAAACTAAATTTGATTTCTCCGCTAGGAGAGTTTATTGACATTCTAATAAACTTCACTGTGCAATTTAATCACTTTTAAATTAAGTATTTTCATCCAAACCATCAAAGGACTTGAAACAAAAGGTCCTTCGTTCAGGCCAGCAACATACTTTGTTTTTGAGTGCCTAATTACTTAGGCCTCTTTGAGGTGTAAATCAAATATTTTGCCCTGCGTTTGAAGTTCAAGTATTTAGCTCTCCAACAAAACATGTTTCAGCCCATTTGGACTTCATTTGCCTATCCAAATAAGTGCTTAAATCTGAACTGTCCAAACTGTCCGGTTGAGACTGATTGTGCCCGGTTTTGTGTTATTATTTTCTCTACTAAATGACATCCAAATGTTATACTTATTTTCTGTTAGTAATTTTAGGATGTCATGTAACTAATCATGTTAAGAAGGGTCTTAGAGAGAAGAGTTAAGTCGTCTAAGCCAGCCTGGCAAATCAAGCAGCCAGTTTGGTGCGCAAGAATGCACCATTGCATTAATTAGGCTAATTAACCTCCTAATGATGTGCAAATGCAGATTTCTCAAATGGGGGAGGGGGTTTGCTGACATCTTAAGGTTTGCCTCCATTGAAATAAACCCAAGATTACTCATCAAAATGAGGGGGCACAATGGGATCAAAAATAAGGACACATGGCGCCTATCCAGCTAGTTACCTAGCCTAGAGGGTTTACCCTCTTACGAAGGCTTTCGTCAACAACCTATGTGCTTACTTAGCTATACAGAGTAGCTTAGCCATCCCATCACCCATTCAAGGAGAAAACTCTATGTGGGCTGAGAAGGAAATGCCATTTAGCAAGCACTTGTTCGAGCACCTTTTGCTTGAAGTGGCAACCATGTAAAGGCTTTACCTTTTGAGTTGGCAGCCATGTACACAAACCCTCCTAGCAAGGAAATTGTGACCAAGCTGCCTGGGGTGATTAAGAGAGAATTTTGTGGCTTATTTTGTTAGTTACTAGACTCATTACTCATGCATAGCCTTATTTGAAGACATGCAATGTAATTTAGCTAAGTCAGTGTGCTTAAAAGGTTTCCCAACCATTAAGTAACCTCTTATTGGCTACATAGTAAGGTATAAAAAGGCCTTTGGAATGCCTTATCTGTAGTCCAAGTGTTCATTTTATAAATCAAGTTGATGTTGAATGAAAAGAAAGTGCATTGAGCTTTTGCTCCTTATGAAAACCCAAATATTTTACTTGCGTATCTCTACTTAGGTCGAGCAAAGTGGCGATCAAGTGAGTCTTAAGCCTTTACTAGGTGGTGGTATCTGTATCCTGACTAAGCTTAAGGGCCCTAAATTAAACTTGGTGGTGATCTCTGTATCTAAGTAAGAGTTTAGTTTTCACTAGATTAATCTTTGGTGGTGAAATCTGTATTCAAGGATTAGTTTGGTTTCCATCCTTTTCCCTTGATTGTAATCTTTCTTGGACCTAGATTTCACTCTTGATTTGAGTTAAGCTTAACCCTTGAGAGATACACCAACTTTGGCATCAGAGCAAGTTCAGGTCCTTTCCTAAACCCCGAACCTCCATAGATGCCCTCAAACACAAACCCCAAACACGAAAGTCAGCACTCAAAAATCCAAGTGCCATGTCACATAGAAAGTTAACCAAGTTAAAAAATGAAGCTTGCTCCAGTGGCATCAAGGTTGACTTCCTTGATGCCAAAACACAAACCCCTTGCCCCCATTTGAGAAATCTGCATTTGCACATCATTAGGAAACTCAATTAGCCTAATTAATCCAACCGTGGCTCTTGGGCGCCAAACGGGCTACTTGACTTCTTGGGTTGGGCCGGATGACTTAGCTCTTTTTTCTTGGACCTTCTTGACATGCTAGTTACTTAGCATCCTAAGATAACTACTAGGAAAAGGATTATAGTATTTGGATGTCATTTGGTCTAGAAAATAATAAGAATGAAACCGGGTATAATCTATCTCAACCGGACAATTTGGACAGTCGGGATTTGAACGCTAATTTCGATGGGCAAATGAAATCCAAAAGAGCTAAAACTTATTTTGGTTGGAAAGCTAACTTCTTGAACTTCAAATCCATGGATAAATACTTGATTTAAACCTCGATAAGGCCTAAGTAATTAAGCACTCAAAAACTAGGTATGTTGCTGGCTTGAACCTGGGACCTTTTTTGTCAAGTCCTTCGATGGTGTAGAAGAAAATTCTTACTTTAGAACTGATTTAATTACATAATTAAGTTTACTAGAATGTCAATAAAATCACTTGGCAAATAAATCAAAGTTAAATTAAGTTTAAGTTGATGAATCAACTTAAAACTAAAACACATTCAAAACATCATTAGGGCTAATAGAGCAATACATGGGCTAATATCCATGATCCCCCTCTTGTTGGAAAACATTTTTCCTTAAATTTAAGCCATTAAATCCGGCTAAAATAACACTAACCATTCGAATAAACGTGGTTTGATTCAAAATCAGTGGTAATTCCTCGGATGGTCAGTGGCTGCTTGAGATGGCTTACAAATGCGAGCATGGAAAAGATCGTTATGGTGGGGGTGGGCTGTGGCATGTAAATTGAGCTTTTCCACTATGCCTAGTGATGCTATATCAGCACAACTTCCCCTATTAATTATCAAAGAACACGCCCTCCCTTGACTAGTACATCTTGAATGAAAGATGTTTTCACTCTATTCATCATCATCTTCTTTGAGGTTACTTAGATTTCTCCCCAAATAAAGCATTTCACCCTCCTTAGGTTCCTCCACAGCTTCTTCTACTGAATCCACCAGTGACATCTCTTCCTCCTCTGTTTCTTCTTCACCATAATCATCAAAGATGGGAGGTAGATCAAAGTCAACCTTATTATCTTTATGACTTTAGTCCACTTCATTTGAGACAATGGGTTGTTCAGCTTGCCTTTTCATTTCAAACTTGAAGGAGTGTAAATCATCTATCAATTGTTATGTTGTAAGGTCAACATGATGTGTTTTACGTCAAGGAAGTCAATTTTGATGCTAAGGGAGTAAGTTTCATGTTTCAACTTGATTAACTTTCTAAGTGACATGGCAGTTCAATTTTTGAGAGCTGACTTTTGTGCTTGGGGTTTGTGTTTGAGGGCGTATACAGAGGCTTGGGGTTTAGGCAAGCATCTGAACTTGCTCTGATACCAAAGTTGGTGTATCTCTCAAAGGTTAAAGTTGGTGTATCTCTTAAGGGTTAAGCTTAACTCAATTCAAGAGTGAGAGCTAAACCCAAGAAAGATTACAATCAAGGGAGAAGGATAGAAACCAAGCTAATCCTTTGCATATAGATTTCACCGCCAACGATTAATCTAGTGAGAACTAAACTCTTACTTTGATACAGATATCACCATTAATCTTGAGCTTAGGGCCTTAAAGCTTAATTAGGATACAGATATCATGACCTAATCAAGGCTTGAGACTCACTTCATCAGCACTCTACTCGGCCTAAGTTGAGATATGCAAGTAAAGTATTTGGGTTTTCACCAAGAGCAAAGCTCAATGCACCTTCTTTTCATTCAACATCGACTTAATTTACAAAATGCACTCTTAGACTATATCTAAGGTGTGCCTAAGGCCTTTTGCTACCTCACTCAGTAACATCAAAGAGGTTACTAAATAATTAGAAAATCCTTTAAGCACACTTAGCTAAATTACATTGCATATCCTAAAACCAAGCTATGCATGAGTAATGAGTTTAGTAACTAACAAAATAAGCAATAAACTCTCTCTTAATCATCCTAGGTGGCTTGGTCACTATTCCCGTAATAGGAGGGTTTTTACACACGACTGACACCTCAAAAAGTAAAGCCTTTACATGGTTGCCACTTCAAGCACAGGGTGTTCAAATACATGCTTGCCAAATGGCATTTCGCCCTTGACCCACATGCCATTTTCCCCTTGAATGGGTCCTAGGATGATTAAGCTTCTCTAAACAGCCAAGCAAGCACCTAGGTTGTTGAAGAAAACCTTTATAAGAGGGTAAACCCTCTAGGCTAAGTAACCAATTGGATAGGTGCCATGTGTCCCAAATTTTGCTCCTATTGTGCCACCTTATTTTGATGAGTAATCTTGGGTTTCCTTCCATGGGGGGAAACCCCAGGATGTCAGTAAGCACCCCCCTCTGAGAAATCTGGATTTGGGCGTCATTTGTAGGCTCAATTAACCCAATTAATCGAGGCTCAGATGGTTTGGCCACATAAAGCGGAGAAGTATGATCGCCCCAGTGCGGAGGTGCGAAATGATCGTCCCCCCAAATGGAAAGAGAGCGAGGGGTAGACCGAAGAAGAGCTTAGAGGAAGTGATTAAAGAGGACTTGAGAGTTGCCGGTCTGACGGAGGACATGGCTCAGGATAGGAAGTTGTGGCGGGATAGGATTAAGGTCTCTGATTTTCGAGGACCAGTCGGGTAGATAGTAGTCACTTCAGTGGGGTGGGGCGGGTCAGGTTTTGGTGTGCTTGTTTACAGGTCTTGCTTCCCTGGGATGTGACGGCATCTAGCGCCCCTGGTGGATTAAGGTATGTCTCTACTCCTTGTTTTTTTGCTCTTCAACTTATTTTCCCCTCCTTGGTTTTGGTTCGCTTTCGTTTTCTCTTTAAACCTTTTCCAAAAGAAAAAATTGTTTTATGGGTCTTAAAGAATCAACCTCTGTACGGGTAGAATTACCGGTAGGGGTAAGGTTGCCTACAGCTGGATCTCCCCAGACTCCACGAATGCGGGACCCACACTGGGAGTTGTTGTTTTTGTAATTAACCCAATTAATCCAAACGTGCATTCTTAGGTGTCAAACGGGCTGCTTAGCTTGTTGGGCTGGACTAGATGACATAGCTCTNNNTTTCTTGGACCCTTCTTGACATGTGTGATTGCTTGATGTTCTAAACTAACTAACAAAAAAACAAAACTAGGTATAATTTATTTCAACTGGATAGTGTGGACAATACAGATTTAAACACTGATTTGGATGGGCCAATGCAGTACAAATAAATTGAAACTTGTTTTTTTCGAAAGCTAACTTCTTGAACTTCAAACCATTGTCAAAATATTTGATTTAAACCTCAAAGAGGCTATAGTAATTAGGCACTCAAGAACACGCTATGTTGCAGGCCAAAACCCAGGACATTCTGTTTTAAGTCCTTTGACGGTGTGGCAAAAAAAACTTAATTTTAAAAGTGATTTAATTGCAATAATTATGTTTAGTAGAACGTCAATAAACTCTCTTGGCAAGGAAATCAAAGTTCAATTAAGTTTAAGTTGATAAATCAACTTAAAACTGAAATACCTTCTAAAAATGATTAAGGATTATTGAGGATTGCATGGGTTGATATCCATACTCATCCCCTTGTTAGAAAAAATTCATCCTTAAATTTAAGCCATTAAATCTGGCTAAAATAACACCAACCATTTAAATAAATGTGGTTTGATTCAAATTGGTGTATCTCATAAGGGCTAAGTTTAACTCAATTTAAGGGTGAAATCTAAAACCAAGAGAGATTACAATCAATGGAAAAGGATAGAAACTAAACTAATCCTAGGATGTAGATTTCACCACCAAAGATTAATCTAATGAAAACTAAACTCTTAGTTAGATACAGATATCACCACCACGTTTAAGTTCAGGGCCCTTAAGCATAATTAGGGTACACATATCACCATCTAATCAAGGCTTAAGACTCACTTGATCACCACTCTACTCGGCCTAAGTAGAGATAAGTAAGTAAAGTATTGGGGTTTTCACAAGGACCAGAAGCTCAATGCACTTTCTTTGCATTTAACATCAACTTGATTTACAAAAGAGACTCTTGGACAATAGGTAAGCCACGGCCAAGGCCTTTTCTTAGCTCACTGCGTGACCTCTAAGAGGTTACCTATTGATTAGCAAACCTTTTAAGTGCACTTACTTGGCTAAATTACATTATATGTCCTTCAACTAGGCTATGCAAGAGTAATGAGTTTTGTAACTAACAAAATAAGCAACCAAACTCTCTATAGGCTAAGTAACTGGCTGGTAAGATGCCATAAGTCCCAGTTTTTGCTCCTATTATGCCTCCTCATTTCGATGAGTAATATTGTACTTTCATTAGGGGAACCCTATAGATGTCAACAACCTCCCCAACTGAGAAATCTGGATTTGCACATCATTAGGTTGTCAACAACCCCCCTAATGCTATTTTAAACGTGTTTCAGTTTTAAGTTGATTCATCAACTTAAACTTAATTTAACTTTGATTTATTTACCAAGTGATTTTATTGACATTCTGCTAAACTTAATTATGTAATTAAATCAGTTCTAAAGTAAGAATTTTCTTCTAAACCATCAAAGGACTTGAAAAAGAAGGTCCCAGGTTTAGGCCAGCAACATACCTAGTTTTTGAGCGCTTAATTACTTAGGCTTATTGACGTTTGAATCAAGTATATATCCATGGATTTGAAGTTCAAGAAGTTCGCTTTCCAACCAAAACAAGTTTTAGCTCTTTTGCATTTCATTTGCCCATCGAAATTAGTGTTCAAATCCCGACTGTCTAAACTGTCCGGTTGAGATTATACCCGGTTTCATTTTTATTATTTTATAGACCAAATGACATCCAAATACTATAATCCTTTTCCTATTAGTTATCTTAGGATGCCAAGTAACTAGCATGTCAAGAAGGTCCAAGAAATAAGAGCTAAGTCATCCGACCCAGCCGAAGAAGTCAAGTAGCCCATTTGGCACCCAAGAGCCACGGTTGGATTAATTAGGCTAATTGAGTTTCCCAATGATGTGCAAATGTAGATTTCTCATATGGGGGTGAGGGGTTTGCTGACATCTCGAGGTTTCTCCCCATGGAAGGAAACCCAAGATTACTCATTAAAATGAGGTGGCACAATGGGAGCAAAAGCTGGGGAACATGGCGCCTATCGAGCCAATTGCTTGGCTTAGAGGGTCTGCCCTCTTAGGGAGGTTTTGTTCAACAACCCTTGTGCTTACTTGGCTGTGTAGAGAACCTTAGTCATCCCATGACCCATTCAAGGAGAAAACACCAGGTAGGTCAAGGACCAAATGCTATTTGGTAAGCATGTGTTCGAACACCTTGTTCTTGAAGTGGCAACCATGTAAAGGCTTTACTTTCTGATGTGGCATCCGCGTCTACAAACCCTCCTAGCAAGAAAATTCTAACCAAGCTACCTAGCATGATTAAGAGAGAGTTTAGTTGATTTTTTTGTTAGTTTCTAAGCTCATTACTCTTGCACAGGCTACTTTAAGGACATGTAATGTAATTTAGCTATGTAAGTGTGCTTAAAAGGTTTCCTAATCATTAAGTAACCTCTCACAAGGAAAGGCCTTAGGCATTCCTTATATATAGCCCAAGAGTTTGTTTTTTAAATCAAGTTGATGTTGAATGAAAAGAAGGTGCATTGAGCTTTTGATCCTTATGAAAACGCAAATACTTTACTTGCTTATCTCTACTTAGGCCGAGTAGAGCGGTGATCAAGTGAGTCTTAGGTGTAGATTAGATGGTGATATCCATATCCTAATTAAGCTTAAGGGCCCTAAACTTAAACTTTGTGGTGATATCTATATCTAAGTAAGAGTTTAGTTTTTTATAGATTAATCTTTGGTGGTGAAATCTATATCCAAGAGTTAGTTTAGTTCATGTCATTTTCCCTTCAGTGTAATCTTTCTTGGTTTTGGATTTCACTCTTAAATTGTGTTAAGCTTAACTGTTAAGAGATACACCAACTTTGGCATTAGAGTAAGTTTAGATCCTTTCCTAAACCCTGGGCATCTATATACGTCCTTGAACACAAACCCTAAACACAAAAGTCAGCTCTCAAAAATCTAAGTGTCATGTCTCTTAGAAAGTTAATCAAGTAAAAACATAAAGCTTTCTCCCTTGGAACTAAGATTGACCCCCTTGACTTCAAAAGACATCATCTTAACCTTACAATACAACAATTAAGAGTTATTTTACACTCCTTTAAGCTCGAAGTGAAAAGGGATGGTGAACAACCCTTTGCCTCAAATAAAGTGGACCAAAGCCATGAAGATAATAAATAAGGTTAACTCTAATCTACCTCACATCATGGATGATTATGGTGAAGAACCAAAGGAGGAAGAAGAGGTGTTGTAGGTGGATTCAGAAGAAGAAGTTATGGAGGAACCTGACGCGGGTGAAATTTATTTTTTGAGGAGAAATCTATGTAACCTCAAAAAACACGAAGATGAACTGAGAGAAAATATCTTTCATTTAGGATGTACTATTCAAGGGAGGGTCTATACTCTAATAATTGATAGGGGAAGTTACGCTAATATAGTGTCACTAAACATGGTGGAAAAGTTCAATTTACATGCCACAGCCCACCGACAGCCTAACAACCTTTTCCAAACTCCCACTTGTGGTAAGTCATCTCAAACGGCCCCTGACCATCTGAGTGGTTACCACCAATTTCAAATCAAACCACATTTATTTGAATGCTTGGTGTTATTTCAGCTAGATTTATTAGCTTAAATTTGAGGACAAATTTTATCTAACAAGGGGAGGGTAATGGATATCAGCCCATGCAATCTTCAATTAGCCCTAATTATTTTTTGAACCTGTTTCAATTTTAAGTTGATTCATCAACTCAAACTTAATTTAACTTTGATTTCTTTGCTGAGAGATTTTATTAACATTCTAGTAAGCTTAATCACATAATTAAATCAGTTTTAAATTAAGTATTTTCATCCAACCTATGAAAGGACTTAAAACAGATGGTCCTGGGTTCATGCTAGCAACACACCTGGACTATGAGTGCAAAATTACTTAGGTCTCTTTCAGGTTTCAATCAAATATTTATCCATGGGTTTGAAGTTCAAGAAGTTAGCTTTCCAAAAGAACAAGTTTCAGCTCATTTGGATTTCATTTGCCCATTCAAATTAGTGTTTAAATATGAATTGTCCAAACTGTCCGGTTGAGATAGATTATACCCATTTTCTTTTTTATTTTTTTCTAGACTAAATGACATGCAAATGTTGTAATTATTTTTTGTTAGCCATTTTAGGATGTTAGGTAACCAGCATGTCAAGAAGGCTCCAAGAAAAAAGACCAAACTCATCCAGCCAAGCCCATGAAGTCAAGCAGCACGTTTGGCACCCAAGAATGCATGGTTGGATTAATTAGGCTAATTGAGCCTCCTAATGATGTGCAAATATAGATTTCTTAAATGAGAGAGTTTACTGAAATCTTGAGGTTTCTCCCCAATGAGTGAAACCCCAGGCTGCTCCTCAAAATAAGGTGGCACAACAGGAGCAAAAACTAGGACACATGGCACCTATCTAATCAGTCACTTAGCCTAGAGGGTTTACCCTCTTAGGAAGGTTTTCATCAACAACTCTTTTGCTTACTGGGCTGTGTAGAGAAGCTTAGTCATCCCATGACCCATTCAATGAGAAAACACCAGGTTCGTTATAGAGGGAATTCCATTTGGCAAGCATGCGTTCGAACACCTTGTTCTTGAAGTGGCAACCACGAAAAGGCTTTACTTTTTGAGGTGGTAGCCATGTAGACAAACCGTTCTAGCTAGAAAATTGTGACCACGCTGCCTAGGATGATTAAGCGAGACTTTATTTGCTTATTTTGTAAGTTGCTAAGCTCATTACTCATGCAATCCTTAGTTTAAGGACATGCAACGTAATTTGACTAAGTAAGTGTGCTTAAAAGGTTTCCTAATCATTAAGAAACCCCTTAAAGGTTAGTTCGTGAGGTAGGAAAAGGCCTTAGGCATGCCTTATATATAGTCCAAGTGCCTATTTTCTAAATTAAGTTGATGTTGAATGAAAAGAAGCTGCGTTGTAAAGAAGCTGCGTTGAGCTTTTGCTCCACGCGAAAACCCAAATACTTTATTTTCTTATCTCTACTTAGGTCGAGTTGAGTGGCGTTCAAGTGGGTCTTAAGACTTGATTAAATGGTGATATCTATATCCTAATCAAGCTTTGGTGGTGATATCTGTATCTAAGGATTAGTTTAGTTTCTATTCTTTTCCCTTGAATGCAATCTTTCTTAGTTTTAAATTTCACTCTTGAATTGAGTTATGCTTAACCCTTAAGAGATATGCCAACTTTGGTATCAGAGCAAGTTCAGATCCTTGCCTGAACCCCAAGACCCTATATACGTCTTCAAACACAAACCCTAGACACGAATGTCAGCTCTTAAAAATCCAAGTGCCATATCACTTAGAAAGTTAAACAAGTTAAAACATGATGCTTGCCCCCTTGGCATCAAGATTGACTCCGTTGATGTCAAAACACATCATCTTGACCTTGTAATACAAAAATTGAGAGATGATTTACACTCCTTCATGCACGAAATGAAAAGGGAAGCTAAATAACCCTTTGTGTCAAATGAAGTTCACCAAAGTCCTGAAGATAATGAATCAAGTTAACTTTGATCTACCTCCCACCTTGGATGATTATGGTGAAGAGCAAAAGAAGGAAGAAGAGGGGCTGCAGGCGGATTCGGAAGAAGAAGTTATGGAGGAACCTAATGAGAGCAAAATCTTTTTTTTGAGGAGAAATCTAAGTTATCTCAAAAAAGATAAAGATGAGCAGAGAAAAAACATCTTTCGTCTGAGATGTACTATTCAAGGCAGGGTGTGTTCTCTGATAACTCACGGGGGAAGTTGTGCTAATACCGTATCACTAGGTATAGGAGAAAAGTTCAATTTACATGCCACACCCCACCGACACCTAACGATCTTTTCCAAACTCATACTTGTGGTAAGCCATCTCAAGCAGCCCCTGACCATCCGAGTAATTATCACCAATTTCTAACCAAACCACGTTTATTTGAATGGTTGGTGTTATTTTAGCAATATTTAATGGCTTAAATTTGAGGATAAATTTTTTCCAACAAGGGGAGGATGATGGATATCAATCATCTGTTAGCCCTAATCATTTTTCAAACTTGTTTCAGTTTTAAGTTAATTCATCAACTTAAACTTAATTTAACTTTGATTTCTTTACTAAGAGAGTTTATTGATGTAATAGTCCAATCCTAAATTATGCTATTCATATCATTTCATTAATCCAAGTGTTTATTTCATTTTATTTGCATCATTTCTTTTCGTTATTCCCATTTGGATATTTCTAACTAGGCCCTTACTATACAATTCATGGTTTTGTTCAACTCAAATTATGAAAACCAAATTTGGCCTTGATATTTTATGAACTTAATGATTTAATTCTTTTTCACGATACTAAAATCATTTAATCTCAAACTTTGAAAAAAAAAAATTCGCAATCGCACTCTATTTTAGTTCTTTCTCTAAACCCGAGCCCGTTTAGGGACGTTTGCGACGCAATAAGACTTGATCTGTATTTGTTTAGCTAAACTCTCTTAATTAAGCCTTAATCAAGCTTGATAATTTTGACTTTTCCACTTTTATTTACAGCCAAGTAAATTTAAATATAAATTGTAAAATTTTCATTTTAGTTTCATTTTACACCAAGCTTTCAAGAGACTTTCTCTCTCTACCCTCTCCTCCTTCTCTCCCTACACTGCACACCACCAGCAGCAGCACCCTCCCAGCCACCTTTCAACCACCAAAAATCTACAAAGCATCCCCCACTCACCACCCCCAAACACCCCTTTTCACTTCCATAAGCATTAAGAATCATTTCTACCACTTTTTCAATCACAAAGTGAGTTTTCTTTTTTCCCCTACGCTGATTTTTGTTTTTGATTCTTGATCTTGTTGGTTTTGTTTCTTATTTTGGTTGTTTTACTGATGGATTATGCTGGTTTTTATGGTATTAAGAATCATCTAGTTGATGGATTATGTTGGAGTTGAAATTAGATGAGGTTAGGGTTAGGGTTTGATCTTAGTCATGCAAGCTTCTTGTTCAAGTGTTGTTTAGTGATTGATCTATCCTTGTTTTTTCTTATCTCTTAATATATTGAAGTTTGTTATGTCGTTTATGGTGTTTTGAAAAGTTGGCAGTGAGCTCAATGTGACCTAAAGTTAGGATTTTGTCCAAAATGCAAGATTTGGATCAACTAATTTTAAATTTGAGGTGTGTGTGTATATGTGACTAGAAAA
>NCQV01061411.1:1260-11559 GCA_002740545.1 Lophocereus schottii
TCCCCTGAAAATGAATTTTTCCGCCTTATTTTAACCAACACCATAAAATGAGAAAATTATTTTACAGGAAAATAATTTTCATCACTATCAAACACACCCTTAATATCCTTAGGCTCTATTTGAACCTTGAAAAATTTGGTGGAAAGAAAAAAATTTAGGAAAGTTACTTTTTTTCTTGTGTTTGGTTTAGAGAAAATCACAAAGAAAAAAAATATGGAGGAAAGTTTGGTGAAAAAATTGTTAGAAACAAGTGACAAAATTTTCCTCATAAGATTGTGAGGAAAGTTTGAGAAAAATTTCTAACCTTCTCCAATCTTGTATTGTTTAGATGGCATCAAAATGATTTAAGTAGTTCATCAACATTCAAATATCTCATCCAAATTCTTGTATTTTCTCCTTGATCCAAACAAGAAAAAAAAACTCATTTTCTTCCTGCTTTTTTTTTCCTTCAACATAACTTTTCTTTTCATCAAATTTTCTAAGGACCAAACGGAGTCTTAGATTCCGTTAAAGGTGGGTTTTCTTCTTCCTACTCAATTAACTAAAACACATAGACTTGGAGGTCTTTAATTTTTCCTAATAAACATAGCCATATATCGATGATTAAGTGTGAACCCCAACAAAGCCTGGCAGGTTGAACTGGCTTTGTATCAGAGATAAGCAGCAAGTAGAAGGAAATCAAAGTTTATGTATTGTGATACTGCCAAAAGAGGGAGTTAATAAGGCAGATAATTAATTAAGCGTCCAGATTGTGATGATGCATGTATACTACATAAAGTTTTAGTACTTAGCTTTATGTATTATTGGGCAGCTCAAATATCACTACATTGTGTTTAGTGACATATTAATTAGTGTAATTTTTGCCTGCAAAACTATACGAGCCCAACCAACCGCCAACCTCATGACTCACATATATGATTGCTTTCTTTAATTTCCCTTCTTTTGAATTCGATATGATGAAATGTAAAAATTAATGTCGATGGGATTCGAACTGAGGAAAATTAGTTGTACATGATTACGCCGTATAGTTTAATTATCAAGAGACTATTCTTTATTTAAAATTTTATTCCGGATAAAGACACAATAATGAACTACTACCATTAGTAAAAATTGGTCGATGGTCCCTTACTATAGTGAGTGGGCTCAGATATATTTAACAGAAATCCTCTTCGAGAACAATATAGGAACCCAGTTGAATTATTCTTGCTTGACAATAATCATCACGACTTAATTGGTTTCTTATTTGCACCAATTTAAAATTAAGGGAAAAGGCACAAATAGTTGCATACGTACACCATGAAATATGAGTTTCTAGAATGCAATTATCATTTATCAGAACTCTGGGAATAGTGAAAATCAATAATCGTCCAACCTTAAGAAATAGCCGTCAATTAATACCTTGAACTTTGAGATATTTATTTTCAACAGTTCAGGGTTATTTTAGATTGTATTCTTTAGGCAATTTCAAACGTTGCCTGTAAAATAATACAAACATATGAAATTCAAAGTACTTATACTCATTTTAGAGTTCAAATTACCCCAAAAATACAATTTAAGACGACCGCTTTTCTATACTATTGAAAATAAATATTCTCAAAGTTTGGACCACTAGAAGCTATTTCTTAAGGATGGATTATTGATTTCACCTACTCCAAAGTTCAAATTATTATATTCCAAAAATCCTTAAAATTTATTATCACTTTAATATGAGGAAACTTCAATGGTGTCTGTTGGATTATATACCGGCGGAATTGTTTCACATTGACAAATAATCTAGTGGCTTGATCGAGCATGCACATGTATATATATGCGTAACTTTTTTATTTCAGACCCAATTTATGTAAAATTTAACATCCGAATTTATATGAAATAGCACTTTAATACGTTAGATCTGGCCAAAATAGTATTGTCACCAGTATTCTAAGGATTCAAACTATGCGAATATAATAATCTTCAAAAAATAAGTTAGATTTCAAAAAAGACAAGACAAAGTCATCCTTGTAATGCAATGGATAACTAACCTATTGTACTGATCTAGAATTTCCCAATCTCTACAGATTGTGATGCGACAGAGTTCAATCAAGTACAACATCCTCACTCCCCTGAAATTTCTGGAACGAACACATGCAATGCATGGCACAGTTTATTTACAGAAAAATTTGCAGGAAACTAAATGATGTTTTACTTAAATAGATACCCAATTAACATCTCCAGATAGAAAATGCCTAGCCCTTGTCTTTTAAGGATGTTGAACGGGGGAATCTCTAATTAGATTATAACCCCCGGATATTCAAGTTAATCATCTAATTTAAAATATTAATGAAGGAAGAGGAGGGCAGGGGGAGAGAGAAAGAGAGTTTTATTATAATTAACCCAAAAAAACAATTAAGTATGTAGGCCATTAAGGGAACCCAATGTGAATAAGTATTGTTAATTAAATCATCCACATCTCTCTTCTTCTTGTGTTTATAAACATGGTGGTTCATTCCCTGCTTTACCCCCTCTACCCAAAGCTCCTCAAATCAAGCAAAAACTCCATTAATTAGCTACATATCCTAATTTACACAAATATATTAAAAAAAGGAAAAAAAAACCAAAGAATTAAAGCAAAAATGAGTGGCTCAGCCTCTCCTTGTGGTGCTTGCAAATTCTTGAGGAGGAAATGTGTGAGGGGCTGTGTTTTTGCACCTTATTTCTGCCATGAACAAGGAGCTACTCACTTTGCTGCCATCCACAAGGTCTTTGGCGCAAGCAATGTTTCGAAACTCCTTGCTCATTTGCCGGTGAGTGATCGGAGTGAGGCGGCCATCACCATCGCCTATGAGGCTCAAGCTAGGCTCCAAGACCCCATCTATGGCTGTGTCTCCCATATCTTTGCCCTACAACAACAGGTGATCATTTTATTACTCCCACATGCTTATTGTCCCCCTCCCCCTTCTTGATATATCATTTGGAGCCTTAAACACAACACTGTGACATGGGATCTGGGTTTGAGGAGATTCAGATATATGCAAGTTTATCATTGATATGAGCTATCAGATATGTATCTTGTTTTCAATGTGTTATTGAACCCTAATTGATGTTGAATTATGGTATAATGATGAATTTTTGGATCAAAATTGATTCAGGTTGTGACCTTGCAAGCACAACTAGCAACTTTAAAGCAACAAGCAGCTCAAAGTTTGCTTAATGGTAGCTTGTCTTCAACAACTCATCAAAACCCTAGTGAAAAAATCTATGGGAAACAAGCATCTTCTAACTACCCACAAGATGTTCAAAGCTGGTTGCAATCTGAGTACCCTCATATGGTGCCCCCATTTGATCCCAATCTCAATTGTACTGCTGAATCATCTACCCCCAACTATGGAGATCATCGTCAAAGTGGGTTATTTGTGAATAATCGGAGTCATATCTCCATGGCACAAGGCAATAACCAAGACGCTTCTTTAGCTAGCTTCGAAGGTTCTTCTTCCCACATCTCTTCTTCCATCGCTTCTCTCGAGTTTGAGAACAACTCCAAGTGGCTTTACCATGATGATGCAAATGATCTTCACTCTGTTGCATTCGGCTATACTCAACCCTCTTGATGATGAAGAAAAATAAGGCGAAAGATTTGTCGGTTCAAGATCGTAAAAGCTTAATTATCCAATTTTTGAATCAAATGCTAGCTGGCTGCTTGCACAAGTCTTTTTTTTTCCCTTTTCTCTTTTGGATCAAGGCATGCTATGATTAAATAGAATCCAAGACATAAATTCATGTCTACTCCCTCTAGATTTAGATATATGTTCATACTTTAGAAACCCTAATCTTGAATTATCCTACCCTATGATCAATTGTTTCCTCCTTAAGACCTTGTGTAGCCTTGGAGATGCTAGACAATTAATGATAATGATGTGATTTTCTCTCAAGAGCTGGATGTCATCTACCCACTCCAATCAATTGAATTATTGTTTATGGGGTTAGCAAAGACCTAAAGCTTTGACCTAAGTAAGCCCACGGGTTTTTTTCTCTGGTGGCTTGTTTCATCATGATTAACTTTTACCTTTGGTAACCCTAGCTTTTACTGCTATTTATATGAGTAAATGTTCATGAGTATATCGTGAAATAAGCTTTGATCTCTCTATTAAGCACAAAACTGCATATGTTTGGGCGAATACTTTTGTAAGATCCACATATACTATGTGATTATAACTATTTTTCCTGAAAATTCACCAGGGTTTTTCTTTTTTATTTTTATATTTTACAAACCCTTAGGCTCATATTTTCTTCCGTTGTGTTTCAAGTCAATGGAGTTGATACCTCTTCATCCACTTCCTTCGTTTTTCGCAAGGTTCTTGAAGTTTCCAAGCTTAGTAACTCTTCCACTATTTTCATTCCAAATTCAAATCCAAATCCATACATTAGACTCTTGAGTCTTGACTAAGAAAGATTTTAGGAAGGAAGATAAGATATATTCCATAACTTTGCTCATACAGTTCTGTGAGATATTTTGCTTTGATCCGCTATTTTTCAAGTTGAAATAACCATCAGAAAGCAACTTTTTTAGTTGTACAAAACGTGCACATATATTTACAAAAATGCAAACAAGCAAAATGCAAATGATCAAGAAGCAGCCATAACAAAGAATTTGATGGTAATCAGTGGTAATGAAGCAGTCCCAACAAACCAAGCTCTCGTTTTCCTCGTTCTGTCAATTAATAGGCCATTAGAGATAGACCTATACCTAGACCTAATTAATATTACTGTCTCATAGATCAATATATAACTCGATCTGTATGGAGTAATAGTAATTTATTTTAATACTCAGTGAAAAAGATGGTGCAACTAGCTAGTGTGAATGTAAAAATTAGTCTTGTTGGGGACGGTGAGAAAAACACTGAAGTTGAAAAAGAACATGGTTTTCACCCTTGTAATTGGTTCCTTTTGGGATCTTCTTCAAATACATAGGGTTCTAATTCTATTATTGTCCTGGCTCCTAGGTCTCATAAGGTCAACAATCAAATAGTATTATTTTGTTTATTTCAAGAGATAGGATAAGATGCCCTTAAAAATACGTATCAATATTCCCTTGGCTAGAATTTTTTGCTTCTACCAGAAATTAAAGCTCACTAGTTGAGTCTGTCCATATATATATATATATATAGAGAGAGGGAGAGACACACACACGCACATAGATATACATACATACATACACACCTCTTTATGATATTCTATTGGTAAGTATTTCTTCCGTTGCTATGGAGCTCCTCCCTTATAGTGCTCCATGTTCTTCAATCACAAATAAAAATGCCTGACCTATATATGATTATGAGCTCAGTTGAATTCAAAATCATCTGATA
The DNA here is from genome assembly GCA_002740545.1 of Lophocereus schottii. NCBI lineage: Eukaryota > Viridiplantae > Streptophyta > Magnoliopsida > Caryophyllales > Cactaceae > Lophocereus > Lophocereus schottii. The sequence continues at coordinate 6,600 of NCQV01061411.1, forward strand.
TTATAGATCCAGTAATAATCGAACCCACGACGAAAGAAACTGAACCGAACCTTTAAAAAAAAAAATTTGGATTTCTGATGCATAGGGTTTGAAAAAAATCCCCATCAAACGATGCAAACCCATCCAAATTTCACGCTCGGAGTTCTGCAAATTTATATGGGCTTCAATCTTGGAATGCCAGTTTGTCAGAACAGCAGATAAAGCGGTCACTTAATTAAGTTCATACATACCAAGTCAACTCAACATATTCTTCATCCAAAGAATATATAATTAAAATACTAATGAAATTCAACCAATTAATGCATGCCTTAAATTTATTTCTTTGGCTCTCATAGATTCGTGATCAAATACCTGGAAGAAAGATCTGAAGCAAGAGATCAATACACTTTTTCATCCAAGATAGCAAAGAAATTTGCTTTTGCTAGCTGCAGCTGTTCTCAAAAAGGAAAAGAAAAAGAAAATAGTTAGCCACAGATAATTCAAATTAGTTAATTACTATAATTAAGCTGGAAATTATATATTACGTACCCACTTTTCTCTTGTTGCTTGATCTGGCTACTTGTTGAAATAGTCTTCAATGAGCTTAATATAATATTACTGAACCCTTCATCTTTGCTTGGTTGAGCTCTTAATCTTGCAATGAGAATTTTTTTTTTTTTTAAAAAAATCATGCATAACCCATGAGTTGAAGAAATTAAACTATATGTAGTCATGCATATATAATATATGAAGATAACCACTCATATATATGTATACATTGTTAGGACACATGTTGCTATTGTTAGGGTCATTCTATTGGCCATAGAGGTTAGACATGGAGGCACTATATGTGGTACTGATTCACACACGCCTTCACCCTCTCTTCCTCACCAATCTAATTAATAAAAATATACAATTAACCAACAACAATTACTACTATATCCAATGCGAATCCTACTTAAATTAGATCTAGAGAGATTCAAAGGTCGATAACCTTACCTTTATAAGTATATTTATATAAGTAGAGATGCAATAAGGAATGTTACTTTGAAAGCGTTCTTGGGGTTTTCTTCATCCCCAATATAGGGGGAAGAAAAGATATTGAAAAAGCATCCTAAATCAAATGTTAGTTGATTTGACAGATGATTCAAGATCCAATTAAGAAGAATCTTAACAAAACATATATCATACTCCCAGAAGCATATACTCTCATAAGTCACATCAGTGCTACATATTGAAATTTTTCTATTTGACGAATAAACGTTGAAAAAATATATATACTTGGTAAGTGAGAGTACATACTCATTGGTGTATCATATATATTACCATCTTAATTATATTTGTAAGAAAGAAGTATAATAAGGTACCATATTAATTAGCCCCTTAAATTAGTTCAAAATTACTTGTAATGATTTTTTTACATGGGTAAATATGTGTAATCCATTAGGCCCCTATCTTAAAAGTCCTCAATGGACTACAACAAATGGAGAGGGGGAAGGATACCGAAGTGCAAACAACAAGTCTAGAAAACAGGTCCAACTGCATAGTATGCATCTTCCCCAAGTTAAACTCGGATAGAGAGCGTAGGAAAGGCAACACTTGCCATATGGGCAAGTGATCTTTAGTATCTGTTATGAGTTTATGTATATTGAACTTTGCACTGAAAATATGAGACGGATGAGGTTGAGAGAATGAAGAAGCAAAGGCTTTAGGGCATAATCAAGTTTAGGGTGTAAGAACAAATTAATTACATGAAAAAAAAAAGGTAAAAGAAAGGAAAGCAAAAGGCAATGATTATTGATTAACCCTAATCTCGTGCTAAGAAAAAACTTGAAAAAGTTGGTTGATTTGCTTGCCGAAGAATGATTAGGTTTTGACTGCCAATGCTTTTTTCTTGTTGACTTGGGCATTGTGCCCCCTTCGTGATGGATGATAATGATTAAGGGAAGCGGGTCGTGGGCTATGTCTTGTTGGGCCCTTTACTCTCTGATGCCACATAACGTGCTTTGTTTGCTTGGAGTTTAATGGGCTTATATTGTCTGGGTGAACCCAATGGGCCTTTTTAGGATCTGATCTTTTCACCTCACTTCTACAGACCTTCCTCAAGTGTTCCCCCCCCCCCCGGGGGGGGGGCGGCGACCTTTGAGATTTTAGATTGCCGTAAATTCTAGAGCTATTTTTATAGATTTATTTAGGTCACAAATTTGTATAGTTTTTCCTAAAATTTGTAACCTTTCTTTTTCCAATTTTTCCATATTTCTATACATGTCAATAGATAGTACAATTTCTTAATTCAAAAAAATTGAAATTCTTGTCTTATTTCTCCCCCCCTTGTTTGGATCAAAATTTTTTTGCGTAAATTTTAAACAAAATGTGACGAAATAAGATAAGGTGATTGGATGAAAAGAAAGAGCTTTAACATGTCAAATCCGCTTTATCTGTGTCTAATATATGCACACACACAGACACACTCTTCAATCTTGATAGACCAAGGCGACCACCGCTTTCTTGTGTAATGCGGCAATGCAACACATCTCACTTGCGAAGCTCATCTTCCTTTGACTTGTACACAATTATGTCTCTTTCTCTTTTGTCCCCCCTCTCTCTCTCTTTCTCTCTCTCTCTCATTGCCCAACAAAATTAATCCTCCTTCTTCCTCTCAACGCTTAATTAATTAACAATTGAAGCTACGTACTAAGCACACTCTAATCATCAAAAATAACACCGTTAGTTAACTAATCAGAAATCAATCACTTTCAAAACCCTGGTTATGTGGTCCAGTTGTATGCCACATGAATGCACACGAACGGGGACCAACTTAATTACTTCGAGAACTCAACTGTTCCCAAGGCAAGCAAAACAATGCAACTTCACTCATCTGTCAAAAATGAGGTGTGCAAAATGGTCACCTGAATTGACTTTAATCATCAATCGTCTCATTAAACGACTAGTTAATTAAAAGTAAAGATTTTATGGGCTCGAAACATTTATAAATAACTTAATTTTTTTTTCCTTTTTTCGTTTGGCAAATGTTGTTCTCCTCCCCACTTTGGCTATCTGCGACTAACTTCAAGTCTTCAACCACACCACTACTAAACAGAAGCATTACTCCCTGTTCGATAAAATTAGCTGCTGAAATAGCGAGTGGTTGTTTAGTTGGTGAATGACAATTTTAATATGGCTATTACCCTGTGGTAATTTGTTGGGAAATATTTTGGAGATGTGTAGAAGATAGGAGCGGTGTGTGGTTATGGTGAGAGAATAGAATAGCGAACTAAGAGACAGAGAGTGGTGTGTGGTTAGCCTCTCCACTTTCTTTTTTATTTGCTACAAATGACCCGTCCTTGAGGGTATTTATAGTTATCCACCTCGTTAATAGACAGTGGACATTGATTTGATTCTAGAACTATTATTAAACTTCTACAACTTCCATCATAATATTCTTGCTAAACATCTAGGCATTATGTTACAAGTATCTACGACATTTTTCTAAATATTTACAAATGTAGATATTATGGATTCTTCTCAAAAATGTTTCTAGAAATTTCTAGAAGGCTTTAGAGTAATCCCAAAACTTTTACGACTATCGGAAAGGTCCTAGAATATTCTGAAAACCTCTAGAACATTTTAGAAGGTTCCACTGCAATCTAGAAGATGTCAGAATAGTTTAGAAGATTCTAGAGGCTTAACATTCAAATGTTTTTAGATTATTAATTTCTAATAGATTCAAACGAGCAATTGAAGAAAACGTATCAGTAACTATTTTGCCGTAAAGGCCAAACGTCCTTTTTTTGGGGGGTTCATTGGAGTCGGTCTTCATAGTGGCACTTACAACCGAATTGTGCCATATCATATTGGTGTAAATTGTCGTCCATTTTATTAGTGCATTGAGAACGGTTGATATGAATTCTGTTGGATTCAACTTTTGCTGGGTCCACATAGTATGACACTCCTGTACGCTATGGGGACTCCTTTTTCCTTTCCTAACAATAAAAACTAATAAAAGCTAATTTATGAATTAACCTTTATATAAAATCGACTAATTAAGCGATGGATTAGTTACACAAAAAATCAATCCATTGCCAATAAAGTTGATATACGAAGAAGTTGCCAAAACTCGTGACGTTTGATGGAAGCTTATGCATTCAATTAAGGGGACAATTTGTCCATTAGTGAGAGAACGAATGTGATTTTATATTTTAATTTATGTATAAAAATAATATTTATTCAAACATGCATGTAACTAGCTACCTCAAGGCCAACTCAAGAGGGCCCACTTAAATATTTTTTTTTCCTGGTTGATTTGGGTTTAATTAGCTTAATCATAAGAGGCCAAAACCAACATAGCTTTTTCCTCACTCTATTTTTTTTTTAATGCATTTGTCATCATTTTAGCCCGTGTACATAAATATTAAAATTTGAAAAATATATTGAAAAGTTTATTATTATTATTATTTTTTTAATAAAACAACCCCTTTTTTGAGGAATAAAACTTGTGGGGTTTGCTCGACATGTACAGCTGCTTTGTTGGACTTTTGAAAAGGACTTGAAAGAGTTCAACGTATCTAAAAGGGTTTGCTCCTGAGATTAATTAATTAATCAGATCAGATGATAACAATCATTATGGAAGCTACCTTGCTCAACAAAAATACTGGCATGCATTTATAATGATTTCATTGTAAGACATACATATATACGGGATAGGATTGGCTTAAATAAACATTAATTTTATACATAAATTTAAAGATTTAACCTATCAAAATGAATAACACTGAAAAGGTTGTCATATTAAAGTAAAAAAACAAATGTCAATTTTATGTTAAGTTCTAGGTGAAGTTTGGTTGTGTTTGATATTGAAATTTTTTCTAATGAATTGGTTAAGTATGTTTGCTGTTAAAATTATTTTTTTTTTGGGTACTAAAAAGGTTACGTATAAAAAAGAATCGGAAAAAGTATCAAAAAAATTATAACTAACATTTCT
>NCQV01061415.1:4109-19371 GCA_002740545.1 Lophocereus schottii
CACCCGAGTTAACCATCATTGTAAACACTTCCATCACCAATAAGAACAGAAAAGGGGAGATAGGGTCACCCTGGCGCAACCCTCTAGAAGCAGAAAAGAATTGAGAAAGGGAGCCATTAACTAACACCGCAAAAAAAAGCAGAAGAAATACAATGGCGAATCCAAGCAATCCATCTCTCCCCAAACCCCATTCTTCTCCTCACGTAAATAAGAAAATCCCAATTGACATGGTCATAAGCCTTCTCAATGTCATGCTTACAAATAACCCCCTGACTTACCTGACTTGGTACTGGAGTCAATAAGCTCATTTACAATGAGCACGGCATCCAAAACCTGCATCCAAAACCTGCCTGACCTCAACAAAGGCGTTCTAATTCTTAGAAATGAGACTCCCAATTACACATCTCAACCTACGAGCTAACACCTTTGAGAGCAACTTATAAATACACCCAATCAAACTAATTGGGCGATAATCCTTAATATTTTGTGCATCAGCTTTGTTTGGAATAAGCCCTATGAAAGTAGCATTAAGGCTAGCCACAAATTTCTCATTAGTGTAAAACTCCGAGAACATAGTCAACACATCCCCTCGCACCGTATCCCAATTTGCTTGAAGGAAAGCCATAGTCATTTCATCTAGGCTAGGCGCCTTATCCCGACAACACTCATGTAGAGCTCTAATGACTTCATCCACATTTGATCTATCATTTCAGATTTGGGAGGAAAATTTTTGAAGAATGGAAAAGATGTTTATTTTATCTAAGTAAAAACAAAATAAAACCTAAAGCAATAGTATCTATGTCTCTTGACAAACAATCAACATTTATGACACTTAAATTCTTGATTTACCTCAAAATCAAGAGATTCCAGGGCTAAGAATAATTAAGAAAGCATACTAGCACTTCTATGGGGTTAGTGACATAAATCATATGCTACCACCTTGATATAAGTTTCCTAACCAAGAAAAAGAAAATAGTAAAAGGAGAAAATGCTAGATCAACAAGGGTAAAATTTTGTAGACAACATTATTCATGGGAGCTTGATATGATGCCATTCATGGTTGCCCATTTTGTACATCATTGACATCCCCTTCCTTTATTGTACATTTTCATACTCAAAACAGACAAACCAAAAAAAACAAAAATGGCACATCAACTGAACTTTGATTGCACAATTTCCGATATGCATACTAATGTCCATATGTGGCGGAGAAAAGAATGATTCATAATGCTTTCTTTAACCTTTTTTAATGCTCTCTATTCTCTTATCTCATTTGTTACCCATTTCCAACAGAGCTAAAAGGACCATTAATAGGGACCTTCTCGCCACTTTGGATTGTAATGCACTGAATTGAATGTGTCATTAAATTGTTATCTATCCATTCTGTGTTATGAAGTAGAGAGCTAGACCAATAATAGGCCAAACAAGAACAGTCCCTCCGACTGATGTGCAAGGGGTGCGTACACCAGCACAAGCCCTCTTTTCTTTCTATCTTCTTCAGAAAGAGGCACTTCATTGTAGGTGGCAGCATTTCTGAAGCCAGTATGGAAGGGATCGTATGAGTTTTTCTTATCTTAGTTTACTACAGGAAAAAGACCAAGACTCAGAACAGAAGGAAAGCAAGTTTGGAGCCCAGGACTATCTCATTCAGCTTGTAACTGTTAATAAGAGGGGTTGGACACCATCATAGCGAACCTCAAGCTGTAACAATTTTCATCAAAAAGGAAAAATGAGTGGTACGGTACCTTATTTTCATAATATTCCAATTCACCTTCACCTGAAGGACTATGCTCAAGCATATGCAACACTGGATCAAAGTCCTGCTCATAGAAATAACATCACCCCACAGAAATAAGCATATTTAAAATATCCAAAGATATCCAAAAGATCCCATCAAAAAGCAGATACTGTCAGTTTTATCAAGAGAACAATTGTATACTGTATACATGCCTTCTAGAATAGCAATTGAAGGCAATGAATAGCTATGTGGAGAGATGAGATTCCCAGCAACAACCACCCAGGGAAGATCCAGCCAATACATGGCCAGAGATATCCAACTGTAAACAATCTTTCTCTACATAAGGAGAGAGGTTGATGCGAGAGACCCACATAAATTTCCGAAGGAAATGTCTAAGAAGTTTAAAGCATTTCAAAGAATGAATCTTACAACAAGACGAAGTAGAAAGAAGCAGCTGCATACGTGAAAACATAGTAAAGTTCAAAAGCATTAGAGACACGAAATAACACTAAAAGAAGTCAAAAGTATATAGAACAAAAATTGCAAAGTAATAGATATGGCGAACACTTCAAAGAAAGGGACATAAAGTAAAAAGGCTTTTACACAACAATGATACTTATCAAGAGCAGGCACAACAGGGGCAGCAGGGATTGAAAAACAAAATGTTCCCTTTGGTACTCCATCTTTCAGAAAAATTCTGATGTTGTAAGCTCTAAGAGCAATTCCTACAAGGGGGAACAATTGATGTAGGATGCTCTAAAAGCAATTCCTACACCGGATAAATTCACACCCAAATAAGTGAAAACTCACAAATAATTCTCAATTCAATTTAATTCATTCAAGTCTGACTCCCTAGTGCATAATAGGGAGTTTAAATAGAGAAGAAACCTAAAACATTAAGGAAACAAATAGATACCCTAATCACGAAGATATTATTTTGCCAACAAAGAAAATACCTAAAAGATAATATATTCCGAAAACATAAACTACGAAGATAATAAAACATCAAAATACTTCCCATATGCCAATATTAAGATATACCCATATCTTTCTATTTCTTCTTTGTCCTTATCTTGCATCAAATCCTTTGGGAACATAGCGTGGAAATAAATGCAAGTCCCACTAATAATGTTCATCAATTTAAATCTTAGAAACACGGACACTAATACGTGATACCGATACGACACCACACCACACCGACAAGCGGACACGTGATTTTTCATAAATATATGGTACAACGTGTTCACGCATATACTGGACACCTGGTGATTAAGAACTATTTATTCTATTACTTATGCATCTATAATATGTTTTACGTTTTTACCCTTGAAGAGGGTCATGTTTGCATGACAACAATAACAAATTGTTCATGGCGTGAACATTCTACAACTATCAATAATAAAACGCAGTTTCTCCATGCTATCTATATGATTTGCATGCATTTCAGAGTGTCCAAAGAGTGTCCGAGATTGTCAGTGTCAGATGTGTCGAATACGGATACGTGAAGTCATGGAGAGCATCCATGCTTCTTAGATTTAAATTTATAGAACATATCTTCATTTTCATATTGTATTCCAAATGGATTTCTCACAGATACAACAGTATCAAATAGGACATCCCTCAAAAAACAAAGCATGTAAGCCTAGTACTCCAAAGCAACTACGTGCTGAATAACCAAGCAAAAATAACTAAATATCAAAGGACAAAAGAATAGGTTAAATGGTCATTAATTGAGGCCCAAAGTCCTCAAACACCAAATACTCCTATCCAGGGTCAAATCCTTCATAAGTCTTGCCCAAAGACCCTGTTTTTAAAAAAGGAAAAATATATATATTGCAGACAAGGATCAAGGGATGAATGCATAGAAAGAATCCCAAGGGATGAACGCATAAAAGAATCCCATAAGGTCGGCCACTTCAAAAGCTAAAGAAAAAAGGTTCCCCTTACCCCAAAAATAAAGAGTCTCGATAAAATTGTCTTTTAAGTGTTGAAGGGAATTTTCGTCACCCTCAAAGACTCTTTGGTCTTCTCTCTCGAAATGCTCCAAAAATTCACATGCGTGTTCTTCTTTTTCACTTTCCTAAGGTAGCCTTCGCAAGCCGAAAGATGTTCATAACGGAACTAGAAGAAACCCAAGAAATGCCTAAGCAACTAAAAGCAAGCTTCCAAAGTGCCCCAACAAAGTGACAATGAAGCAATAGGTGATCCACTGATTCCAAACACATAGCGCCTATTCACCAAGATCTCCCCCCTCTTTTATAGTTCGTCACAAGTCACAATTTTCCCACACAATGCCTCCCAAACAAAAAAAGAAACCTTTAAACGGGCCAAAGACCTCCAAATGAGCTTGTAAGGGAACCCTCCATTGAAAAGAATATGTAAAGATGGATAATTCAAATGTAGGAGCTTCAAATAATAGGACAATTCTTGGGTCGTTCTCTTCTTCTTTTACAGCCTAATAGACTAATTATATAGCAATTCCTCAACACAGCCTCACATGTCTCTTTGGATTGGCTCCAACCTCTGTGAAACCTCAGGCATGTTATCCTCAATAGGGGGTAGCTCACCTTAAAAAACTTCATTCTTTATCATTTCCAAAGCTGGCAACACACCTTGAAAGTTATGCTCATCTCAATCATTATTGTCCCATTTGGAAAACTTGTCCGACCAAATTACATAACTATGCTGTCCTCGTAGCATTATTTCGTTATCCTACAGCTTCCCAAACTCCACATACATAGACATCTCATAGCCAAAGTGCCAGCGCTCTCTACCAAACATGCTACAAGAAAGATGTTGAGTCTAAACTAGAACTTAAGGGGATGTGCTCAAAGTCCGATCAAGGAGGAAGATCCTTGTTCTGCGGGTAGGCAGCCAAGTTGGATTCAGGCATGAATATCATTTTTGGTAGTATCAAGAGGGAATTGGCCCAAAAAACTACATGGCAAGTAAGAAAAAGAGAAAAGGACGACAAAGAAAAAGAGAAAAGGACGACAAAACACCCGCAGGCCGAGAGTTTTAGCTAGAACTGTCAACCACCACACAGGATTCGTAGGCAATCTTTGCACTCATTGACAGACGACAAACACATGCAAAGCATCCTAACCAAAGAGTCAAAAGAAAAACAAAAACCAATCATGACCATGGTGAAAGCACTAATGACTTCGGATTCTGTCACAAATATAACAAGAAACTTAAAAAATTATACATAAAAAAAAAGAACACATAAGTCACCAAACTGCCAAAGCAAACCTCTTCGTAGAATTGCTCCTCTAACTCCTCGACAATTGGAGCATCAGGCTTGCTTCCATACATAGAACTCAATTCTGCAGAACTTGATGGGAGATTTAGCCTCTGATCAGGGGGAAGAGCTGCAAGAGCCCGAGCAATGGCCGCTGCTGCTGCCACCCTGGCAGGAACCTTTAAATAACAGAAAGTATGGAAAATTATATAGCCAAAAAAGAAGAAAAGAACAACTAGTTGCTGCTATATAGAAGGCCTGGGAGACCCAGAATATGTACAGATGCAATCCCACAACAGCAAAGAAGAGCAAGTTTGAACGCAAAGCAAATTAGCAATGTAGGATACACAATCCTGTATGCTTTCAAAATATCAGCTGTCAACCTTCTGTCACGAATTCAAGAAGTGAATGCCTCATTTCCAGTTTGCGGGCAACGAGCTCCCATTACATGTCCTTAACCAATCAGACCACTAATGATTGGAAATTAAGACTTCGCATTTTCAAGTTTGGTCTAGATATGAAACTTTACCGGCCACATTTTGAGTTCTGACAATATGGCAATTGCGACTAACAAAACCCACCATATGGTGCTTCTATCTCAACCAAAAGGTCCAACTAAGAAAGTCAAAAGCATATCAGAGGCAAACAACACCCCCCCCCCAAAGAGGGGAAAAAAAGGGACAAGGAGCAGGGCTATAACATATTCAGAGGACACTTGGCAGCTAATTCGAAAATAAATCTCCACATCCTTTGTTTAACATAATAAAACATATTCAGACATCACTGCACTACAGACTCAGACAGCTCTCAGTTTAAAATAGCCCGCCTGAGGCACGCCTAGGTGCGCCTCGGCGTGAGGCTACCGGGTCAGCGCCTCAGAGGGGATGAGGTGCGCCTCAAGGAGGCGAGGCTATATTTTCCCATTTTTTCTTCTTTTTCTTAGCCTTGCGTTTACCTTTTTTCTTCTTTTCCTTAGGAGCTAAAAGGTAAGCTAAACTTGTAGCGTAAGTATGTGCATTGGGGAATTACGATGATAAGATAACATATCTTAAGGTTATTTGTGATATTAATAGTCATATTGATGTCTAATCACATTTTTAACGCATTTATTTAACTTGTTTCTATAAAATATGCTTTGTGAAATATGAAATACTTTAAAAGAAATTTGCATAGAAGTCCGCCTCGCATCCATGATGCGTGCGCCTTCGCCTCACGCCTTGCGCCTCATGCTTTGGCACCCTATGCGCCTCAGTGCGCCTCGCGCTTTTTTAAACTAAGAGACTGCTAAATGCACACATGTGATGATGATCCTCCATCACATCATTTTTTACTCCATTTCACCATCACAAATATTATCTCCAAATTATAAATGCTCAAATGATGTAACCAAAAGCTCAGTATCTGAACTTGTAAGTGATTTTCAAAAATCCAATATACACAAATGATCTCCCCACAGACAACATTAAAACAAGTACCAATTCTAAACAAGTAGTCGAAAATTGGGCAGTATGACACTACAAGTAACCCAAGGTCATAACTCCAACAGGCAAACAAATGTACCCAATGATCTTGATCACAGCAGCTCCTAAGCATTTCTGATCAGTCACTACTCAACTCAAAATCACAAATGTTCCAACTGATAAACCCCAAAGGCTACATTGAAGTAACAATACAAGCAGCTCGAGTTCTTTGATCACATCAACTACAGAACATCCTACCGTCAATGCGAGTCAAAGCCAAGTAAGCCACACAGACAAGAAAGAGAATCGAACCTCAGGACGATCGGAAGTAGAAGGGATAAGACCCAGAGAACGAGCAGAGCGAACAGAGCTGAGGATTTTCTCCCCAACTTTGGACAAATCCATGGGCCCACCACCTTGAAACAACCACAAAGACGCCAAGAACAAAACCCTAGAGCTATCAAATCCCTCTGTGCTGCTACTCAATTCTCCATTGATGCTGTACAAGAAGGGGAGTGGACTAAGTGAAAATTGCCCAAATGGCGACGTTCCCGGCTGCATTTCAGTCAACAGAGGATAGAGAGGAAGACTGCGATCACCACCATCTCAATCAGATGGAAATTGAATTCCATTTGTCAGCTGGCTTGTACTCTAATCCATGTTTGTTGAGGAGGGAGAGCGGATCTGATAGTTTCTCGGTAGATTTTACCGAATATTGAGAGCCAGTTTTTGGCTTACCAGCTGACCCTAATAGTATCACATCAATCTCTCTTCAACTTTTTACCTTATAATTTTTACTCTCTGTTGTAAAAGACTCATCACTTTACCTTATTAAATAAAATAATATCCATAAACTCTATATTTAATTATAAAATAATACCTATAAATTCCCTTTATAACATACAACTTTATTTTTAAAATTAAAAAATTAATTAAAAATATTTTAAAAAATCAACTTGAAGGCCTGTGAGCCTCCTCGATGACGCGAGAATTCTCGTGAAGCACGAGCCACAAGGCATTCCTTGAAGACATTTGCCTGCCTCGTCTGCTCTTCTCTCTCCTCTTTTTGCCTCACAAGCAAACTGTTGTTTGTGCTCTAAGCTTGGCAGACTATCAGAATGGCCAGGCAGTAAGAGTGTTTATGGTTTTTTTGGACTCATATCAAGTGGGCAAAACTTTGATGGCTTCCCTTGTAGCATTCTCGACTTGAATTGCAACAATTGAAACTCAGGGCTTATCACATTAGTAAATATTTTTTTTTGAAATTTATATTTCACTATTTTTTTTCAATTTATAGAACTTATTCTTAAATAATTAAATTAAATTAAATATTTATCATGGATCGATCCCATAATATATAATCTTTTTTATATTAAGGAAAAAAAAGAAAAACGAAAAATATCACAAAAACACAAAAAAGAGAGGAATCCATTCCAGAATGCACACGCATTCTGCTTTGCATGTTACCTCACGTTCCACTGTGGCTGCAAGCAATTCATTTCATAAAATATGAAATGTTAGCTATTAGAATTGGATAACGGGTCGATTCGGATTGCCTCCTTTAATAAACAGGTCAATTTCATTTCAGCCTTTCAAATAGTTTAGAACTACTCAAAATTGAAAAATAACATATTTTCAAGCTAAAGGTCAAATTGTGTTGACTTGGATTTAGTTCATATCGCGTTCGGGTTTCTTTTAGTAACTTCAGGTCGGGTTTAGATTGGGTTATCATGTTGAGTCAAACTTTCCACCTCTGAGTCCCACACTAAAACTCATTCCAATGGGTGGGAGTAGCCTTAGCAATTGGCACAGTGTTGTCATAGTAGCACGCCCTATTTGGGTCTTCACTATAAGTCTTTTCTTATCTCCCCGGGTGGTGGAGGGGGTGTTGGTTTGAACATTAAAATAAAAAACTTAAAATTATTCGCAAGTTATCCATTAGTCTAGGGCGAGGACCTTGGATGCAGTCCCCTACAAATGACTCACCATATTGGTAGATGTGGTTGGTTAAGATTTGTTTTTACTTCTTTTTTGGCGAAGATGCATTTTTTCAAGCTAGAAATAAGGTGAACAAGGAAAGCATTAGGGCCACTGACCTAAACACCAGGTGTTGCTTGGAACAGGGATTGAAACTATCCGTGGCTCAACTGAGGAACACAACTGTGCTCCTAAGCCAAAATTCCCCCTTTAGTCTTTTCTGCAGTTGAATTTTTTTTGTTTTTTACGGAATGGTAAAGGGAGTTGTCAATAAATTTTTTTAAAAAAAAACACACAAAACGAAGAGAATCAGTCTTCCTACCATGCACTTAAATTGAAAAAACTATGACTTGACAAAAAAAATTTTAGAGGTCCCCAAATGAACCCTCGTATGAGGGCCATCTGACTCCATTAACACGAACCGAAGATCTTGGTTCGGAGGCGAAAGTCTGATGTTAGGATGGGATGCATTCTAAGACCGCCCATCATCACCGATGGTATCTACTAATCAAATCAAAAAATTACAGTGCTATTCGAAAAAAATACATGCAATATGTTAACAAATCAGAATTAAAATAAAAGAAAACATTCATGGTTCACACCAACTGTAAAATAAAATAATAATAAGAAGATTATAGTAGGCGAAGATGTTTGACTATGATTACATCTTTACAGAACTGAAAAATAAATTAACAAGTAAAATGTAAACGTCGACTGGCCATTAGGTTAACCTATTTGAATAAGCTGGGAACCCAGCAAAACTTTCGCAGTCACTCAATTTTAATTGTGGTGGGTTTTCTTTTCTTTTAGTCACTGTCTTTTTCTCTCTAATTTCTCACCAGTTCCTATCCTCCCACTTTTTCCACCTCCAAACCCAAAGGAGTAACCTCTATTTTGATAGCAAGAAATGAATATGGCAGGTTGCATTAAAAATGGGAGGGAAACTTTATTTTTGAACAAATAAAAAAAATTGTGGCTACTTTATCCTTATCTCCACGGATTAACCTCTTCAAGAGATGTAATAACCGATACTTTTAATAGAAAAATCCATATAGTTAAATTTGGAGCCCGATCGGGTTCCTGGCTAGTCAGGTTATAGAACCCAGTTGAGCTCCTAAGTAGTTCAGTTCAAGAATTCGAGTGGGCTTTAGTACAAGCCCAAAATTGTTAATGTCTAAGTCCAAATTCGAATTTCATACAGGTATACAAGTTGAGTCTTAAGGAGACACCATTTTTTATGTCTATAGTTAGCCTCTACTTTGATTGAACCTACATAAGGGAAGGTCAAAATAAGTGCTTAAAATTTTGCCTTGACTTGGTCCTGTAAGTCTTTGCGCCTCTTTGCTCTCACTAGGATGCAAACTATTGATGAGATGCCTAAACTTGACGGCTTCTGAATCTGAAGTTTGACGCATATCCACTCGCGCTGGAACTGAGAATAATATTGAAATGCCTAAACTTGACTGCTATTGGATCTGAAGTCCGACGATTGTCACTTCTAACTTTCTTGTCGTAACAAAATTGTTAAAATGTTGTTATGAGATTAATTAATTTATACTTACCTGTGCTGATATTCTGGGCAAATCCCTTTTTCAGGTGGTTAACATGCGTCTTAATCTATCATGCTCATATTAATTTTATCAAATCTTATAGCTTTGCTTGGACCTTTTTTTGGGGGGGGGGGGATTTTGTTTTTGGCTGTTTTGGTCTTAAATCCAACGGTGATCATGCTTTGGCATATCACGTGAAGCTCTTTGTTTCCTTTAGAGTTGGATAATGTGTCGTATCGGATCAGATTCGTATTCGTGTCAAACTTAAACGGGTTGAAAACTCCCGAACCTTAACCTGACTTGTTTAATAAATGGGTTAAAAAGGTTCAACCTAAACTACTTAACATTTAAACGGGTTGACCTGGACCTAACCCATTTACGTAAACAGGTAAAATGGGTTAGGTTCGAGTTACCAAGTTACCCATCAACCCGTTTAATTACAATACAAATTTTAACCCAAAACTAATTTACCCAACAGATTACATATTTTCCAGTCCACTGACGCATAGCTGATTTTAAAAGTACACCAAAATAGCGGTTAACTTACAGGTTCCGGCATATTCAGAGCCTAATCAAGCAAAATAGTCAGCAGCAACATAATTATTTAACCTAGAAAGTTCATATAAGAACCAACTATTTATGGAAAAAATCATGTCCAAGTCAAGTCTTAAAGAAAAGCAAAAAAAGTCAAATTGTTTGAAATTCTTAATAACTTAACCAGCAGATCAACAACCAAAAAGTTCATAAAAGAGACCACTCTAAAGTGCAAATTATTGCATACAATCGGGTGAACAGCTTAATTGTCCACTCGGACCCACCAATAGTAGTTTTAAGTCCTCCAACTACTGAGCCTTGACCTATTTTTTTAAAAAAATTCATGTTCCTCAATTTTTCGAAATTACAGTTTTCATTCTCTCCATTGTTCGATTACTTTTCGCAGCTTTGATTGCTTAAGTGTTCAACAATTATTGAATGGCTGGATTTGATCTTAACGTTGCTATTGATGTTGAATTTTCATCAAATGGAATTGTTCGTCAAACTTGATAGTGTTTTTTCGATCTCTATTTTTGTTTTCAGGATTAGAAGTTGTATTCGTTAGTTTTGCGTTTTGATGAGTTAATTTTCAGATTTTCGAACTGGATTGCATTCGTTGCATGTAAATTTTTGTTTGTGACGTACAAAAAACGTTAGCTCATCTTTATAAGTTATGTGCTCACTAAATATCATCGTTGACTCACAAAAGGTATACATTTAGCTGACTATAAAAGATATATTGCCCTATACTACAGAGTAGTTTTTTGCTCACTAAAAGAAACGTCTGGTTCACTAAGATTGACCTGTGTGCTTACCGATATTGCATTATAGTTCACCACAAATGTTATGGTTGTTTTTCCAAATGATATTTTCATTGTTGCTATATACATATGAGAAACAATAGCTCACCAATATGAATTATGTGCTCACTAAATATAGTCATTGACTCACTAAAGAAATACATTTAGCTCACTTGTATTGAGCTTGTATTCAGTAATCATGACTCAGTTATCTGCTTACCAAATGTAATCATTATAATTAATCTTCTACCTAACAGGGAAAACAATAGCTCACTATCACTATAGCTCACTATAAAAAGTTTGTTGCCTTACACTACATTTTATAACTCACCGAATATCTATCACGACTCACTAAATTAATAGCATAGCTCACTAAAAAGAATAGTATAGATAGCCAACAAATAATATTGTGAAATTCTTGAATTATGTTACACCTCAATTATTTTTTATTATGACATAAGGGTGTTTGTATTATATTTTGTGAGTATAATAAAAATGTGGTGAATTAATTAACTATAATCCAACTCACTAAATATGTGTCATAGCTCACTAAAAAAATATAGACAACTAAAATATAGTTTAGTGAGCTTCAGATGAACAATAACATTTTTTTTAGTATAATAGCACATTTTAATAAGTTATATAGTACTTTCACTAAGTGAAACCTATGGTATATAAGATGCATTAGTTTGATCTATCCGCTCACTAAAAGTATCTATTAGCTCACTAAAACTATCTCAACTCACTAAGTATTGTAGTGAGTTATATATTTTTAGAGAGCTGAAATTCAATTGTATAACTTCTTCTATACAACCGGTTGTATGACATAACAACTCAGTAAATAAATATCATAACTCACTAAAAAAATATGGACAACTATAACACAGTTTAGTGAGTTTCAGATTCACATTTAATAAGTTATATATTATTTTTATTGAGTGAAAGTTCGATATATAAGAAATATTAGTTTCAATACGTATGTGTACTCACTAAAGGTACGTATTAGCTCACAAAACTGTGTCTCATCTCACTAAAATATTTTAGTGAGCTATACATTATTTTTAGTGAGCGAAACTGGTTACATAGTAGCATATTTTAGTGAGTTAGAGAGTATTTTTAGTGAGTTGAAATCTGACAGTTTTTTTATGGGCCTGGTTGTACAATTGCATTTGTACAACTGAGTTGACGATATAACAACTGCTCTAAAATCTAATTCCCATGAAAAATGTAAATAATAAACAGTAAATGATAAATAAACAGTAAATGGGTTGACTATTTAACTCGTTTAATTAAACGGGTTAAATAGATATTTTTTCATGTTAGGATTCTCAACCTGAACCTAACATAATTAATTAAATAAATTTACCATCTCAACCCATTTAAGGCACTGTTCTTTTCGTAATTTAATGGACCCAATCCATTCATTCCCACTCCCATCTACTTCTTCCCTCCCTTTTCCACTTCTTCTCACACTTTAAAAAAAATACTACTCATTTTCACTCTCACCCACTTTCACCCACTCTTTCCTACTCCTACATATAACTATTATTTTTCATACTTTGAAAACTTTTATAATTAATGTAATTGTGCGTATGAATATTCTGATAATAATTATGAAAAGTTTTATTTATTTTTGGAATGTTATGGAAATATTTGTTAGTCGTGCCAGAAATTGTAGATAACGTCATCTTTGTTATATATATTGAAGAAACATTTTTTTTTTTTTTGCTTTGTTAAGCCAATGTGAGTTTTTTTGTGACTGGTAGATATTTTGAGTTTGATTCTATATGTGGAAGAGATGTTTAAATTTTTTTTGTTGGTTATGAAATATTTGCTATAGGTCATCAAAGCGTGGGTGATTGTTACTGTATGTGCAACAAATTTATTTTTCATTCATCGTAATTCGGGGCCAAATTTCATATGTTTTTTCCGGCATAATGAAGGAATATGTAAATTTTTTTTCTTTGTTTATAATTCATGACATGAAGTGCAGATGTATTGTATGTGTATTTTGAGCGGATATCTTTTTTCGTGTGCGTTAGTCCCAAAGTATTGGAACTTCTTCACACAAATTGCAGATGATTATTTTCCGTGTACTGAGCGTGTTCTTTTCGTTCGAAAATATGGGTTGGTAAATAGGTGAAGTTAGTTGAGATTAGTAAGTGGGTTAAAGTAGATTGAAGTGAGTATTTTTTTATTGAAGTGGGTTAAAATAGATTAAAGTGAGTATTTTTTTGTTAAAGTTGATTAAAAGTGGATTTTTTTTGTTGAAGTTAGTTAAACTAGGTTGAAGTTGGTTGAATTTTTTTTGGTATGATGGGTAGAAATTGGTTACAATAGTGAAAAATGGGTTGAAGTTGGTAAAAGTGGGTTAAAGTGGGTTGAAGTGGGTCGAAATTAGTATTTTTTATTGATGTGGGTTGAAGTGGGTTGAAGTGAGTTGAGGTTGGTAAATTAGGATTTACCAACGAACAAAACACGGCTTGAACATAGGTGCATTTTTTCATTGTTCGTATTTCGTTAATATATAAAAAAAATATATCCGTAATTTGTCTTACGAATAACGAAAATTACAATTTTTTTAGGCTTAACAACAACCACAAAACAATATTTCGTACTTGAGTCAACACAGAAAAATATTTTTTCAATTTAAAATTTTTTTTATCATAGGTAATTACTATCACAAATAAAAAATTACATTAAAAAAATAAAATATATAACTTACAACAACTCTCCTACTTCATTCAACTCCTTCCCACTCATTCCTACTCCTTCCCCCCTTTTCCACACTTAAAAAAAAATATCACTCTTATCCACTCCTATCCACTCCTTCCCCCTTTCCTGCTCTCACCCATCCCACACCTGCAATTTCCCAACTAAAAGAACAGAGCCTAACTGAACGCGTTTAAATTTCATACTCAAACCCACTTAACATCGTGTCGAGTTCGAGTCGATAATCATTTGTCCCAACTCTAGTTTCCTTTCTTCTTTTGTTGCTACCTGAGAACTCAAAGAAACTTGTGAACGTGCGGGCCCTGTCTGTCCTTTCTATATTCATCTGAATTATTTTCTAGCTTTGCTTCTATTTTTTGTTGTCTTTTCCTCTTTGTTCTTTGCTCCTGCTACGTTTTTCAGTTGATATGAAAACCTTCCAAGTTGTGCTTCTTTTTTTGCTGGCTTTTCCTCTTTGTCCACTAGGAATCGAATTGGGTTTTGTATTGCGCCTGATTCTCTCACATTTGAAGCTTATTTTCTTTGTAGCACACTCTTCTTTCATCCTCCTCCCATTTTCGTTATCTCTCTAGAGGAGGGAGGCTTTCAAATTCTCCCTAGGTACAAGGTGATGTCATCCTCTGCGTCGATATGCGGAAGTTAAGCTTCCTCAAGGTACTTTTATTATACGGAAATGGCACCTTATGAAGAATGAGATCCTTCTGATTTGTTAGTGTACGTTCAATGCCACATCAGTCGCCATGCATTTGTGGAACTTAGTTGTATTCTTACATCACAATACCTCATTTCCATTTGTCATCATCTCATCATTTTTTTTACGCCATACCGTTTCATGTTCAGGGAGATGTCCTTTGGGGAGGGGGTGCCCGTGGAAACTTCTAACACTTACTATCTTCTTCCTAACAACGTGCGTAACCTCCTAAATAAGTGAGGATTTAATGATTTCCTAACTGCTCTGTAGAGCATTGAGGATTTGACCAACATATGTGTAACCCGAGCTCTCTGTGAGAGATTTTGAGATACAACTAACATTTTTCGTTTCTCATTTGGGGAAATAATCATACATCCTCAAGACTTTGTCATGCTAACTAGTTTGGGCTCTCTGGGTGGCCCGTAGTTTATGAAGAAAACTTTTATTGAGATCATGGTCTCTTAGGCGAAACTTTTGGTTTGGTTATATATACCAAATAAATGTAAAGAATGGTTTTCACTATACCATTCTGTTTAAG
>NCQV01061431.1:7995-21103 GCA_002740545.1 Lophocereus schottii
ATTGCTTTGACTCTTGTTCAAGACTACATTTAGCGTGCATATTTAGGTAATATGATCGAGGTATTCTTTGACTTTATGAGCCACATTGACCAAATAGCCACCTTTATGTGAATAATTTACCCCTTGCTATCCCTTTCAGCCATTACTGTGTTTTTTGATGAGAACCTATATTATTATCTTTGGCCAAACATATATGTCTTACCCTTTTAGCTAAGATTATAGAGTTTTATAGTTGATTGGGAGTAGTTTGTGGATAATAACCTTTTTGTGGTTTGGTTGGATAGGATAAGGGATTCATGCTTTATTTTCCCTTCAAAGTCAATTAGGTTATGTTTTGTGAGTTGCAAGTAAAGTGTTGAAAATGCAAAGTTTTCTTTGCCATTATCCTCCTTGTAAAGAAAAAAAAGACAAGAAAAGAAAAAAAAAGAAAAGAAAACAAAGCACACCAAAGGTGTCTAGAAAAAAATGTGCATATGTTGAAACAAAAAGAAAGAAAAAGAAAAAATACAAAAAAGATGAAAAATGATGGAATCAGAGGATTTGGTATTGGTTTTATATTCGGTAATTTTTGTTGTGACATCACTTGGGGATGTTGTTTATATTTTAAGGAGTATGTTTTAGTTGGGAGATGGTGGTTCATATTCTTAGTATTTGGCTTTTAGCTCCACAAAATCCAAAATGTTTGTTCCCTCCTCACCTTTAGCCATTTGCCCCGTTACAACCCATAAAAGTCCTCATCATAGCCTTGTGTGTTTTGCATTATAGTGGTGGAAAATTAGAGAGTCTCATCAAGCTTATGGTTGATTTGGTTTTATAGAATGACATTTGAGAGAACTGCATTTTATTTTAGACACATGAGTGATAAGTGCCTCGTCTCTAAAGTGAGGTTCTATTGGTTCTTCAGGCTCTACTTATTATAATATGCTGATATGATTGTTTAAGTTGATTTGAGTCATTGATTTGATATTTTAATGTGATGGTTCTTACCTGTTTTGAAAATTTCCTTCTCTTATATGTTTGTAATTTTTCATCACTTTTGGGGTAAACTTCTTGGGTTGATTTGGTTATCAATACTGCTACTGATGTTTTCCCTAGGGAGGTTATTCCTGTCATTAGCCTCAGTTTCATGATTGCTTGGGGACAAGTAATAGTTTAAACAAGGAAAAATTTGATAAGTGCTTAAACTGCACACTATTTTGAGGTCATTTTGTGCAGTTTTTAGGAAGAAATATGTGCCCTATATTACTCCTTTTTCGGTTTTACATTCGGGTATGGTTCTTCTCTGTGTTTTGCAATTTTTTCGACTATTTTACCTCAAACTTGACCATAATTGAGTGTAATTTAATTCCCTACGGACACCCCCAAATCACCATGCCCGTAAGAAGAAGAAAGAACAGAAGATCTTCGAGACAGAGCCCTCCACGAACTGTCCGTGGTGAAGGCCACGGTCTGTGGTGCAGGAATAATTGCTAGTCTGTTAATTTTTGTTCATCGTGTAGCTAAGGTTGATTGTGTTTCTTTATAAATAAGGCCAATTTCGCAGCAGAAAGCATAGAGCATAGCAAAGAAGAGAACTATTCTCTCTAGTTTTTCATTCCTTTTCCATTTTTTCTAAGTTTGGTTTAGATTATTAGTAGTTTTGAGTGTGAGTGTTCAAGAACTACTTGCTATTTTGGAGCCCTTACGAAGTTAGAAAACCCTTGAACGATCTCCAACACTATGTTTTTTTCTCTCAAAACTCTATTTAGTTTTGTTGATTTGGATATATGTAAGTAGTTTTCTCAATCTAGGAATTGTTAACCAAGTATTTAGTTATTCTTGTTCTTGATTGGGATTGGTTGAATTCTATCTATTGTGTGTAATTGTTGTGATTGGATTTTGGCCAAATTCAATGCGCTAATTATAAATAGTTAAGTGAAGGTCCACATCTACCACTAAAGTATTGCCCGAAAGTGGAATTGATAAAAATTATATTAAGCGAGTATGGATGACGACCCTTATAGTTAAGCATAATACTATACAAATAATTCAATAAGCTGTAATGAATAAAAGAAGAGAAATATTAGAGCTTTTATTGGAAGACCTAGCATATCCATGTATGTAAAAGTTAACACATCTATGAGAAAACTACACTTGCAATCAGATTAAAACTATTGATCCCGAAAACCTTTTTCCCTCTTTATTCAACTCTAAATGCACCCCTGATTCTGAAATTAGGTCCCTACAAAGACAAAGGGATAATAGACATTACAAAGTAAAAAAGGTAAAGTGTGCATATAGTAACCTTATTTATGATGGTTTGAAATGAAGTACCATGAATAATGTCAAAATAATTTTTAAATAATGGCAAATACATTAAAAATATAAAGAAATTATGAATATTTATTATTTTCTACAAGAGCTTCAAAAGTAAAAACAAATTAATAAAGCATAAACAAACAAATACTTAAAAGAATATAGCGCTAGCAACAATCCGGGTTTAGGTCAATTCAGTTCAGTCAATTCGAACAAAAATGCCATACTCGGACCCTGTCCAAATTTCAGTTTCAGACATCTTGATCGGACCTAAACCCAAACCTGAATGAGATCTCCAAACCTAAATGTTTGAATGTCTGAATTTTTGATTTGAGCACTTGAAAATTTGATTAAAATTATATTATGAACGAACTCGAACACTAATTTTTTTATGTATGAACCTGATTGTTCGAATTTCTAACCGAAAATTCAGGAAATTTTAGACGAAAATTATACCTAAACTCAATTGTATGAATGTCTAAATGTGATTGTTCGAATGTCCAAATTTGTCCAAACCCAAATTAGTTACAAAATTTGAACAACCCTAAGCACCCGAATTACCAAACCCGAATCCAACCTGAATTTCAATTTGGACATGACTGAGTGTCCGAACTTTATCCAACTTGCAATTCCGTGCTTTGATGGTCACTATGGCCATTGGAGCATGTTAATGGAGAATTTTCTTCGATCAAAAGAATATTAACCATTGATAGAACCTGGAATTGAAGAACTAGAAGAGGGGACAACCTTGACAGAGGCCTAAAAGAATGAATTAGAAGCAAAACGTCTGAAAGATTTGAAGGTAAAGAATTACCTATTTCAGGCAATTGACCGTTCCATCTTAGAAACAATTGCATCCAAGAAGACTTCCAAAGATATTTGGGACTCTATGAAGAAGAAATATCAAGGCTCTGAAAGAGTGAAGCGTGCACAGCTTCAAGCCCTAAGAACAGAATTTGAGACTCTCTAAATGAAAAATGGAGAATCTGTTACAAGCTACTATGGTAAGGTTATGGAGATAAGCAACAAGATGCGAATATATCGGGAGAAGATGGAAGATGTAGCGATTGTGGAGAAGATACTATGCTCGTTGGCTCCAAAATTTGATTTTGTGGTCTGTGCAATTGAAGAATCAAAGAACTTAGCTGCTCTATCGCTCGATGAATTACAAAGTTCTTTGTTGGTCCATGAACAGAAAATAAACAGAAGCTCCATAACAGAAGAACAAGCACTAAAGGCTTCTGCTAATACTCACTCCAACAGCTATAGAGGATGAGGTTGAGGCCGAGGAAGAGGAGATCATTGAGGTAGATATTCTAGCGGGAATTTTAAGATCTATAATGACCAATTTCAAGGCAAAAGCAACCTCGCGGGAATTTTAAGATCTATAATGACCAATTTCAAGGCAAAAGCAAAGGTCGAAATCATGACAAATCAAAAGTGGAGTGCTTTTGATGTCATAAATTTGGTCATTATACATCCGAGTGTTATAGTAGGGTGCCTACTGACAAAGAGAAGGAACAAAGTGCAAAGTTCATTGAGGAAAATGAGACAAAAACTCTGTTGATGGCTGTACACAATGGAGGCAACCCTGAACCAGAAATCTAGTTTGTAGATACTGGATGCAGTAATCACATGTGTGGAAGTAAGTCCTTATTTTCTTCTTTAAATGAAGACTTTCATTCTACTGTGCATTTCGGTGATTGTTCAACTATGAAAGTGATGGGAAAAGGTGATGTAAAGATTAAAACTAACAATGGTTTTGTGGAAACAATATCGAATGTGCTTTATGTTCTTGATTTGAAAAGTGATTTGTTGAGTGTGGGTCAGTTGGAAGAAAAGGAGTATGTTATTATAATTTCAAATGGTGTTTGCAAGATTTATGACCCTATTAAAGGAGCTATCATTGTTGTGAAAAAGAGCTCAAAAAGATTGTTTTCGCTTAAGATTGAATGCATTCAATCTTGTTTGAGAGCTGAAGTACAGGATCCTTTGTGGTTGTGGCATTTTCTCCATGGTCATTTGAGTTTTGGTGGCTTAAGGACTCTTCAACAGAAAAGTATGGTGATTGGCCTTCCTCATATTGTTGTTCCTTCCAAAATATGTGAAGAATGTGCTGTTAGCAAACAACCTCGTTCTCAGTTTCCTCAAGGAAACTCATAGAGGGCGAAAAGTGTTTTAGAATTGGTTCACTCAGACATTTGTGGACCAATAAAGCCATTCTCTAATGGAGGTAAACGATATTTCATTACTTTCATTGATGATTTTTCTGGGAAAACATGGGTTTGTTTTCTACATGAAAAAAAAGAAGATTTCGGTGCATTTAAAAGCTTCAAGGCACGTGTGGAGAATGAGACAGGAAAGACCATTAAGACCCTCCGAACTGATCGTGGGGGTGAATACTGCTCAACTGCATTTAATGAGTTTTGTAAAATTCATGGCATTCGAAGAGAGCTCACAACTGCGTATACACCACAACAGAATGGTGTATCAGGGAGGAAAAATGGAACCTATCTGAATATGGTTAGAAGCTTGTTGATCACAGCAAGAATTCCAAAAACTTTTGGGCCAGAAGCAGTAAATTGGAGCATTCATATTCTGAACAGAAGCCCCACTTTTGTTGTTCAAAATGTGACTCCAGAAGAGGCTTGGAGTGGGAGAAGGCCTAGCGTTGAACACTTTAAAATTTTCGAATGTATTGCTTATGCGTCTGTTCTGGGTGCAATGAGAAAGAAGCTTGATGATAAAGGTGAGAAATGTGTGTTCTTGGGTGTTAGTTAAACATCCAAAGCTTACAAACTATTCAACTCGCTAACAGGACAGATAGTCACAAGCAGAGATGTTGTTTTTGATGAAGAAAGTTTGTGGGATTGGAGTAGGCATCAACCTAATAAAGTTCTACATAATAATAATGTTGAATAAGTACTCTCAACACCAGAAAACTCACCAGAGACTACTGGTACAGCTGCTGAAATTTCAGCTGACATTCAAGAAACAGAAGATGTGCAAGAAACAGAAGCTACTGATGCAGTAGCTCGATCTGCTGGACGTGTTCGAAAAAGGCCTGCATGGATGCAAGACTTCGAGGTAATAGTTAATCAATTTGAGCAGGTCACACATTTCGCCCCGTTTGCAGATTGTGACCCTACTACTTTTGAGAATGCTGTCAAAGAAGAAAAATGGAGAAAAGCAATGGATGAGGAGATAGATGCCATTGAACGAAATGACACATGGGAGCCTTCTGATCTTCCTAGAGGGCAGCAAATCATTGGAGTTAAGTAGGTCTTCAAAACAAAGCTGAAGGGAAATGGTGAAGTAGACAAGTACAAGGCGCGCTTAGTGGCTAAGGGATACAAACAACAATACGGGATTGATTATACAGAGGTATTTTCTCCAGTTTCCGGACATGACACAATCAGATTGGTGGTTGCATTAGCGGCTCAAAACTCTTGGCCTCTTTTCTAACTAGATGTCAAGTCGGCATTCTTACATGGGTACTTGAAGGAACAAGTATTTGTCGAACAACCCCCTGGTTATGTCAAAATTGGAAATCAGCATAAGGTTTACAGATTGAAAAAGGCCTTGTATGGGCAAAAGCAAGCCCCACGGGCTTGGTGTGGTAGAATTGAGTCATACTTCTTGAAAGTTGGTTTCATGAAATGTCCTTATGAGCATACACTTTTTGTTAAGATTGGAGATCAAGGGAAAATGCTTGTTGTTTGCTTGTATGTGGATGACCTTATATTTACTGGAAATAGCGATGTTATGTTTCAAGAATTCAAGAGGTCTATGATGAAGGAGTTTGAAATGACGGATCTTGGATTCATGCATTACTTTCTTGGCATAGAAGTTGTGCAATCTAGTGAAGGGATCTTTATGTACTAAAAGAAGTATGTTGGAGAAATTCTAGAAAGATTTCAGATGACAAATTATAACCCATCAAACACCCCCGCTGAACTTGGCTTGAAGCTACACAAAGACCACGGCGGGAAGAAGGTTGACAGTACATTGTACAAGCAAATCATTGGCAGTTTAATGTATCCAACTGCCACGAGGCCTGACATAATGTATTCTATGAGTTTAATCAGTAGGTACATGGAGAACCCTTCAGAACTACATTTGTTGGATGCTAAGAGAATTCTTCGTTACTTGCGAGGAACAAGAGATTTTGGGCTGTGGTATAAAAGGGGTGAAAAATCTAACTTGGTAGGATTCACTGACAGTGATTATGCAGTAGATCAAGATGATAGAAAAAGCACTTCTAGCTATGCTTTTTGTTCTGGGTCAGCAGCTATTTCGTGGTCATCGAAGAAGCAACCAATTGTCACCTTGTCGAGTACAGAGGAGGAATTTGTTGCCGTAATAGCCTGTGCATGTCAAACCATTTGGTTGAGGAGAATTCTTAAAGAGCTTCCGTTCAAGCAAGAAGGAGCGACTATAATTTTCTGTGACAACAATTCAACCATCAACCTTGCTAAAAACCCTGTGATGCATGGAAGAAGCAAACACATTGATGTGAGGTACTATTTCTTAAGAGATTTCTGCAAATGTGAAATGATAGAGTTGAAACACTGTTGAAGTGAGGATTAGATTGCAGATATATTCACCAAGGCCCTGAAGGTTGAGTCATTCAGGAAGCTTAGGAGATTACTTGGTGTTTGCACAGTTCAAGCTTTAAACTAAATGTTAGCAAACATCAGTTTTAGGGGATGAACTGGTAAAATATTAGCTATTTTTGGGTTTTTTCAGTTAAAGTCATAGCCCATGATTTTCTAGTTAGAGTTGTTCTGATTTTCAGGAATTAGTTGAATAATGTTTTCTGATTTTTAAGGGTTAGTGGAGTGCAGACTATGGGCTGTTATGAGTCCTATTTTATGGCATTTTCTGTTATGTATTTGCCTATAAAAAGGCTTCAAGTTCTGAATGGAAATTCAAGCTTTGCAGCCACACCCCTTCCCTCCTTTGCATATCCTAATTTATGCCGAATATTTCAGTTTTTTAACATATATGTCAACGACTTCAAATGGCCGCCTTAACTTTAAGGAGTTGCTGGCTTGGAATAAGGCGTTATATTGCAAATGCATTTAGAAAATATAGTATGCTGACAATATATTTGTTCGGTGGGTTAAGCACGCCAGCTTCAGCACATGGGTTTCTACAGTCTGCAAACATCTTAGTCATATGCATAGGGATGGAGAATGCTACTAGGTTTAAGGGACCATTTGGTGCAGAGTTCAATTCATATTAATGTGACTAAAAAATAGATTGTGGACTATTAAAGTGCAGGCTCTTTCATTGTTAAGAAAAGTTATGGGCTATTTAAAGCTCCAGTACCAAGAGTGAGTTGGTGAAAACTTGTTTAGAAGTGGTGGACAAGGAATAGGTTCCAATTCATCATAAGGATTGCTGTTCAAAACAGGTTGTTAACTGGTGAAGTTTTGATTTCACGCAATATCTTGGTAAGTACTGTTTCCGCATTATATCCTACCCTGGACATGGATGCTTGCAGTCATATCTCCTTTCAATGTCCAGTAGCCAATGAGATTTGATGTCGTATTTTGGTTTGGTTTGGGCAATTTCCTTGCTGTTAGAGTTTTAGGAAAAAGGCGCGATGGTATATGAACAAATGCAACGGAAATTCTTTATCCTATGAACGACAAAGATATTTTTTCGTTGGTAAGTATGGAGAGAAAGAAATGCCTAAAGAATTCAAAACAGGTTCAGGAGTTGTGATGTCACTGTGTGCCAAATTCAACATGTACCTTATGTGTGAGCGGCTAAGAATATTGATGAGTGGAGTGGGCAGATTGTGACATGATGTATTACATACTCACTCATATACTATTTCTCTCTTTTGGTAAGTACTAATGATAATTATTTACTTCTTCCTAAAAAATTTACAGAGTGAGTGGTAGATGTATTACTATGAAATTCTTTCGCAAAGGTTCTATATAGGTGAACAACGCACACTCTTTTGTTTGAATCAGGCAAAACTTATTCAAGTGCTTTAAGTAAATCTATAGAATTAACAAACGTTAAATGAAAATTTCAAGGAAATTAGGGGAAAAAAATAATCACACAAGAGCTAAATTTGATAATATAACCTTGTGCCTATTTGATGCAAAAGCAAACTTTGTTGCATCATTTCCTTCGAGGCAAATCTTAGAAGTTCTAAAGAAACAAAGCTAGTTGTCATTGCATTCTTGATCCACAATTGCATAGGCAAGTGAGAAATAATCATTGTTGAGATCAAGCCCCATTGCCACCAGTAACACTCCTTTGCATTGGCCTTTTAAAAAAGCACCATTTACAGCAATAATGGATCTGTAGGCCCTTAAGAATCTAGTTATCATAGCCATGAATGAGTTGAACAACCTCCTGAATACAAGGGGTGGTGGTCCATCATGAATGCAAGATGCCACTTAACCTGGATTTGTAAACTTAATTTCTTCAATATATTCAACAAGCCTAGCATATGATTCTTCATGTTTACCTTCCAACCGATCTTTTAACAATTTTTGTGCTCTCTTACATGTATATGCTGAAACTTTGAACCTGAATATCTCCATCAATAGCTTTTGCATTTATGTTTGCTTTATAATCAAAAACAATCTATGAAACAACCTAAGGATGAGATCCATGCTATTGACCTGCAATCTTTCACAAAAATGTAGCCGACTTAATGTTTTTACTTGCCATGTCATCTTGTTTACAAGCCTCACTGCATGAATCCTCCAAGACCATTCTGGTGTTTGTGCAGCGCCAAATGCCTGAAAATATCTATTTGTTACTTTCTTTAAAGCAACGTCTTCTTGGATTGCATCATCTCTAATAGCCTATACCCATTACTTCTTGTCCACCAAAAAGCTACCAATTTTAAATTGGATTTTTTCATCTTTATTCCTGACCCACAAATGGCCACTTCTATATATCTTTGCAAAATAGTTTTGAGTTGGATCTCCATCATCGTCTAACCCTTATCATCAATAAATTGAGGAATCCGTTCATCATCATCAACCTCATATAGTATTTTTGTATAAATTAGAGTCATCACTCATCTTCTCCTCATCACAAAGTGAAATGTCAAGCATCCACATTTTTTACATCAACGTTTGGATCATCAACACTATCTTCGTCAAACCACATGTCCTCATTTCCCCCCTTCTTTGTCATTTTACCTCCTATCATCGTCAATCATATACTCACCAAGTTGGGATTGAACCCTAATGTCCCTTAAGTTGTATGCCTCTAGTATCCGAGGCCCAATATCTATATCATTTAAATATTGTAATGGAAAAGACTAAGATGCAGTGTTAGGAGCAGAGGCAGGTATTCGAGTAGATGAAGTGAATGGGGTAGAGGAATGGGATGGGGCAGAAGACAACAAACCCTTGGGATTTTCTGTAAATTGAGGAGCTCTTGCAAAAGAAAGAGGGATAAGTTCAACATCAGAGTCCACTAGATGTTTTTTAACTTCATAATATATTTTTGATTAAGATGAGATATGTGTAGGGGATCGGCTGTTCCTCCTAATATTGTATATTTTGATAGGAATGAATTTTCTTATGTTTTTGAGAAATTTTAAGATCTCTTCCCATGCTAACAGGAGATATGTGCACATCAGAAGATAATGAAGCATGGTCATTTTATGGCATTGGAGATGTTTGTTGGGATGACTTACTTGAGGCTGTAATTGTTAATACATGGGAACAAACTACCTGACCACATGTTTAAACCTCCAGCCTCTCTGTGTAGGGGACAATCCAACAATTCTTTTCCTATAGTTGAACATATTGCATCCAACACTTCATCTTCATTGCCTCTAAAACTTTGCTTATTTAGCTGCTCCACACTAAGGTCGTACTGTTTCTGTGGGTAGATGCTCCAACCCACTCCTTCCTAGTCCTTCCCACTTCTTTTCACTCCTTCCACTCAAAATAAATATCACTCATTCCCACTCCTCCAACCCTTACCCACTCCCAACTATTTTTATTCTGATTTTTATTATTAATATTAATAAGTGTTATCCTTGTAATTATTATTGTTACTTAATAATAATAATAATAATAATTATAATTATGATTAATTATTATATTTATTATTAGTATTATTAATGACTCATTATTATTTTATTATTAATTAATAATTTTTATTATTATAATAATTATAATAATTATTAATTATTAATAATAATTATTAATTAGCAGTAATACTAATAGTAATTATTTTTGGTAATAACAATAATTATTAATTAATTAAATATTGAATAAGAATTATTAAATAATAATCATTTATATTAATCATTATTAATATTAATTATTATTAGTTATGTTAGTAATAATTATTATTCTTAATATCATTGATTATTGCTTTTATACTTATCAATTGTTGTTAATATTAGTAATTAGTAATTTTTATTATTATCAATATTAATATTATTTATCATCATCATCATCATCATTATTATCAATAGTAATAAAAATAATTATTATTAATAGTAATAATAATAATAATAATAATAATAATAATAATAATAACTATTATTGTTGTATTATTACTAATATTCATTAATAATAATAGTTTTAATTATATTAATATATTATTGCTACCAATATTAGTAATTAATAATAATTATTAGTATTAATATTAATATTGATTTGAATAATAATTTTATAATTAATATTACAAATTATTATGGTTATTATTATTAATATTAATAGGAATTATTATTAAAATTATTATTATTAATTATTATTATTAATGTTAATAATTATTATTATGATTTATCAATATTTTTAGTATTAGTTAATATTTATTATTAGTAATTATTATTATTATTATTATGCTACACAAGTCATTAACATGATTAATATCAATATTCCCGCTCCATTTCACTTCATTCCGCACCTATGTATAATAGATAACTACTGCCTATTTCTACCGACTTCTTCTCACTCTTTTCTACTTCTTTCCATTCTATTCCTATAATATACCAACAAAATAACTGGGCCTAACTTGGTAAAAAGATGGGGTCTCGCTTCTTTTTAACACTAGAGGAATCTCTCAGTTGTCATTCTCCCAAACACAGCAAGTGCGCCCGATCAGGATCACTTTTTAATGGACGCATTCTTTTAGGTGAAGGAGATTCAAATGTGAATGAGAATTTTTCGGTGGCGTCAACCCGACCCTTAAAATCTTTACATGATTCCATCCCTACACAATTCCATCATTTGATACTTATCTAGCTCCAACGGAAAAATATGAATCTGGCGTTCCTTATATTTGACAACCAATACCCTCAAGGGAACTCAATCTACAAAGCAAAAATAGACAAATTTCAAAAGCAAAACTCAAGTTAATTAAATATATAAAAGGCAAATACCCAATCCATTCACTTGTTAAACAACAAACTCCAAATGCAAGACCGAAAACTACGAATCCAACTAAAGAATTAAATCAAATGCACCAGATTTCAACTAAATCAAACTATACTAATTGTTCATCTGCTTGCAGTCAGTCTATTAAATTAATCTTCTAACAATTTAAAGTAATTGTAAACTTAAGCAACCAATACTTATCAACTACAGAAAATCCACTGTTTTGCTCATAATATTCAAACGTCTGCACTTTATTTAACTCAATTGATTCATATATATTATCCAGTATTTAATAATCATGGATTGTTAACTAACCTCGTCATTTTCCAACAAAGAATCCATCTTTGAGCTTCAATCGGGCACCGCCTCTCACAATTTCAATTCTTAGCCACAAATTATGCTCATTAACAGGGTCCCTTCTGCCAGAAAATTCAAATGACACAAGAGCAACAAGATGAAAGATCTCACCTTTCACCTTTCACCTTTCTCTACAATGATCTGTCTGGTGCGGTTGCATGTTTCAAGATGACAGCAAAGATCAAAGAGAGAGAGAGAGACTGAGACCAAGATAGTGGAGAGGGAATGGGTTGTGAAAAGATAAAGTGGAAATTAAGTTATTAAAGAAACTGCGCGAGGTTTGCTGGTGAGAAAAATGACTCAAAAGTGTTGGCCTAATTTATTAAGGTCCATAGCAACTTACTGGGACATTCAAGTGTTATTTTGTGTAGAAGCATAGCTGACAAAGTTTTTGAGGTGGCATACAATTGGTTGATTGGGATGTCCAAGTTACAATTGAGAGAAAAAGTGGGAGCCTGCTTTGCTGGTGTAAAATTCCGACTAGAACACAACTTCTCTCTACCTTTCATTTCCAAGAACCCATTAGAATTCAACAATAGGGGTTGAAAACAAGATCTACAATCATCAAGTAATTACAAAAGTTTTACCCTAAAATGAAAAATTAATTATAGAGTTTTAGCCCCTTCCCCAATTGATCTTTAATTCTGAATTGCATCGAGTTGCCCCTTGGTTTGAGACTGTTCTCTGGAAAAGCAAGGGGGGCGGCGGATAAAGGTGGAGGCGGCACCATTACAGGTAGGTCGATGAGAATGAGTTGACGTTGGCGGTGGTGGACTGTGTCGAGTCAATGAGAGGATGATACATGCCAAAATTAATAGCCACACTGGTGACAGGCACATAAGAGAGTTGGTTGTAATTAGTCACAAAGTTGTTGTAATTAGTTACAAAGTTGTTAGGAGGGTGGGGCCTGCGTAGTTAGTAACCGAATTTGGTGGGCAAGAAGTGATGTATAGAGAGAGGGTTGTGGTTGTAAGAGGAACTAAGAAAATTGATAATGAAATGATCTTTCCTTCTCAAATTTCTTTCTTTCTCTCTCTTCTCGAACCTGAGGGCCATCTTTTCTTCCATTTTTTTCCTCC